>CAJNDV010037418.1:14241-38882 GCA_905221635.1 Symbiodinium sp. CCMP2456 | reverse complement strand
AGGGTTTAGGGTTCAGGGTTCGGAAGCCTGAAAACTCACCGAAGCTATTCATTCCCGAGCGTTCCTCTCATAATCAGAGAATTAGTCCAGGCCATAAGCCCTGTAAAGCCCAAACCGCCAGATTCTAACTCGTAATCCCTAGACTAAGCCCCCTGTAATCCCTACACCTCAAATCCTAAACTGCGGTTAGGAACAAGGAGTTCAAAAGAACATCCTAAACTAGTCTGCCCAGGCACGAGAATCGCCAGCTTCAGATGCGCCTTGAGCTCAGAACAGCTGCAGCTGTCGGTTTAGGGTTTCGGGTTTAGGAGCTAGGTGTTTTCTAAGGGATCGGGTTTTGCTTGGTGCAGGAGGCTTTCTGCTTCGCGAGGGTTTAGGCAAAGAGAGTCAAACTCCAAGCCCTAAGCCCTAAAACCATCCAATATTCCGAGAGATCTCGATCTTCAGATTTTGCTCCCTAAACCCTAAACCCTAGAC
Organism: Symbiodinium sp. CCMP2456; assembly: GCA_905221635.1. Taxonomy (NCBI): domain Eukaryota; class Dinophyceae; order Suessiales; family Symbiodiniaceae; genus Symbiodinium; species Symbiodinium sp. CCMP2456. Next base: position 38,405 of record CAJNDV010037418.1, on the reverse strand, counting down.
CTTAAACTTAAAGTAAAAACCTACACCGGCTGAGGCCTGGAGCGCCTCAGCCAAGATGTCCAGCTCTGAGCAAGACTTTGGGATCAAGGTTGAGGTTTAAGGATTCAAGGTTGTCGGCTTCCTAAACCCTAAAGGAGCTTTGGGTCTAGGGTTGAGGGTTTAGGGTTTAGGGTTCGGATTTCAAGCTTTGGGGATCGGGGGAACCGACCCTTGTGGGCCTGGAAGAGTGTCGGGCTTAGGGTTTAGGGTTTAGGGCGTCGTAGGGGGTTTAGGGTTTAGGATCCAGGGTTTAGGGTTTAGGGTTTAGGGTTAAGGGTTCAGGGTTTAAGGTTTTGGATTCAGGGTGCAGGCTTTAGGATTCAAATTCATGGCTTGCGTGTTCGAGTATGGGGTTCTGGGTTTAGGGTTTCCGATTTAGGGTTCGGCGTTTACACCGTGCGATTTACGGTTGCGGGCTTAGAGCGCAGAACCCTACACCCTAAACCCTAAACCCTAAACCCTAAACCCTAAACCCTAAACCCTAAACCCTAAACCCTACGGACTAAACCCTAAACCCTAAACCCTACGCCCTAAACCCTAAACCCTAAACCCGCTACTCTTCCAGGCCAGCAAGGGTCGGTACCCCTGAACCCAGAGAGCGGATTGAGGGGCGGCCCTTTGTTATGGAAGAGGCCATAAATTACTTGGTGTTCTTCTGGTTGGCTCTTAGGACTTTAACTTTTTGGGTTTCTATATAACTATAATAAGGAGACTAAAAGTTTAACTTTTTGGAGGGGTTCTTTAAGGTAGTTGTCTTAGTCATGGGCTTTGAATCATAGTTTTAATCAGTCGCCGCTATAATTTCTAGTGTCTTCCTCCATGAAGGGGTCCCTTGGGCTCATTTTCGGAATGCCCTAAACCCTAAACCCTAAACCCTAAACCCTAAACCCCTAAACCCTAAACCCTAAACCCTAGACCCTAAGTGGGGAGTCCATGGATGTCTTCAACACTACGGTCGCCAACCTGAAAACACACTACCCCGCTATCTGGGATTTTAGGTTTTGGGGTGTAGGATTTGAGAGTATAGGGCATAGGGTCTGGGGTGTGGGGTTTCGGGTTTCGGGTTTAGGGTTTAGGGTTGAGGGTGTAGGATCTGGGAGTTTAGGGTTGTGGTTTGGGGGGCAAAGGTGAGGCTGATGCGGCCATGAAGTGTGATAGCTACGCATCCCATGCAAGGGCTCACGACGGCGCAAGGTGATGCTGCTGGTGATGGTTGGGATGATGTTCTTGATTATACCCGACACTGCCCTACAAGATTCGCGATCCCTGGACATCTGGAAAACCTTAAGCCGTATACCTAAACCCGAAGCCAAAAATGCAAAACTCTAAACTCAAAGCCTTAAGCAGAAACCCGAAAACCGAAAGCCTAAACCCTAAACCCTAAACCCTAAACCCTAAACCCGAAAGCCGAAAGCCTAAACCTTAAACCCCAACACACACCCTTCTTCATCGCCAGCGCGTTGCAAGGTGTCCCATGCGCGGCGCTCTGGCTCGTAGCAGAACCACAACCCCCTTCGAAAAGAGAGGGCAATAGCAGGAACATCCGGGCCTGAATTTGTAATACTATGTTTTTTTTTTTTTGCGTTTCCTTAACATGATGATACAAGAATATACCCAAAACCCCATTCCAATGATAGGGCCACGTATACTACGAGCCCAGCCAAGGAGGAGAGTGGAAGAGCTTGGCTACTTTAGCCCAAACTGAGAAAGATCAGGGTATATGTTGCCAAGATAGAGCAGGAATCATGGTCCTAGTGCTGTAGTTAATTGCCTTGCTTACAACCCCACTTATAACTCCCCCATGAACCTCCAAGTAGTAGCAGCCTTCCGCATTTTCTAAAAGCGCGGCCTCTTCTGGATTTTCTCTCATCTTTGCAAAGCAATGGATGCACGTCCATGGGCTGTGCTGTTGCTGAACGCTGTGTCGCTGGTTTCTGCAGAGCTTTGCTTGCCTGATGGCATCCTCGCAAGCAGCAGGAGGTGCCTGGGTTCTCGTTAAAGAGCTTGTGTTTCAGTCACCGAATTTCTGAAAGCATGTTTGCTTACTACATCGATGTCTCAGATTTAGGGTTTAGGGTTCCTGAAACCCTACACCCTAAACTCCTAAACCCTAAGCCCCTTAACCGTAAACCCTAAACCCGAAAACCCTAAACCCCCGGTATCTTCAGGAGCCCGTGGAGGGCCCTGATGGAGTGGAGGCCACTGCGCTGAGGATGGTGGTTTACGACTGGCCCTCTTCGGAGGTTGCCATGGAAGTGACTGCTATCCTGCTGTCAGAGGTGATGGCATCAGGGGCTTTGCACAGCTGTGTACTATAGGGTTTAGCGGGTTTGCGAGGATTCCAGGAAAAAAGGGGGGCTAAGCCCTAAGCCCTGAATCGTAGGGTTTCCCAAGTTGAGAAACTCCCTAGGTCCTCAGCTACCGTGTCGAAATCAACCCTGAGAAGACCACTGGTTCTGTTGAAAGCGCCTTGCTGGTCCACGAAAGGAGCGCGTTTTGTTTTTTGTGGTTTGGGTGTCCCCGTACTTGAGCGCGCCATAGAAAAGCATCCCCCAAAGCCCAAAACCCTAAAGTAGACCCTAAACCCAGCCTAGACTCAGGCAAAGGCGCAGCACTATGAAGGCATGGTTAGCAGGATTAACGGCCGAGCTTGCGAACTTTGAGCGGACGAAGTATATCGGCTCGGACGCACTTTACGTGAAACGCCGCGGCCGCGATGAGGCTTGCTACACGTCTGAGCTGGCACTGGGTTCCTACAAGAGTGGCAACACCTCGCTGCAGCTCGGATTTACTGGGTACACCCCTCAACCCTGAAGCCTAATGCCTCAAGAACTCGGGTTTGCCCTAAACCCTAGACCCTTTTAGGGTTTTGGGTCAAAGATTACGTAAAGCCTCAAAAATCTAAACCCGGAGGTCTCCCCGATTTCAAGCCCAGGCATGATCCTCTTCTGCCTATACTTTCATTGCTTTACTGTCTAAACTCCTTAAACGTGGGCGATATAGGGGATTATGTAGGTGACTATTAGAGGGCTTATTCAGGGGATACGAGGAGTTTAGACTTTACCTCATACGGGGCTTAGAGCTCACAATGCGATGTAGCTTTCTGGCATATCAACTCCATGACGAGGCGGGTGGCAGGACACCATTCAGGGATGAGGAGTTGGGATTCCTTCACAGGTAAGCCGGTATTCCTAGACCACTGAGGCTCAACCCTAAACCCTAAACCCTAAACCCTAAACCCTAAACCCTAAACCCTAAACCCTAAACCCAAACCCTAGACCCAAACCCTAAACCCAAACCGAAGCTCGAAGGCTCCAACCCTAAGGCCTGGCTTAAACCCTAAAGCCAAAGGGTTTAGGGTTTAGGGTTTAGGGTTTAGGGTTTAGGGTTTATGGTTTAGTGGAAGGCGGAAGGTGCTGGCATCATTGGACACAGGCCTTTGGGCATCGCATGCGGGTAACTCAAAGGCCAGATAGATCCATACAGACCAGACTAAGCTGCTCGCCTTCTGCAGGTGTAGAATCCCTTCCCCCTGACAATAAGCCGGCCCTCACCATGTAACAATGAGTACTTTAAAAATACCAGAAAGGGGATACACCCTAAACACTACACCCTAAAAGGCACTCTCAGGCCGCGGGTTTAGGATGAATCCTCTATCTAGTCCCTAATTAAAAACCTATTCTAGCCCGTGTTTGCCATCCTAAACCCAAGCCGTCTTGAAGGACTGGGCGAGATGAGCAGCCGGGCTCAGGCCCTTGCCCTTAAGGTCCGAATTACGGTTTAGGGTTTAGGGTTTAGGGTTTAGGGTTTAGGGTTTAGGGTTTAGGGTTTAGGGTGAATTTGGGTCAATGGGGTTACGGAGTAAGGATTTTGGATTGAGGGGTAAAGAGCCGAAGGGCTTAAATATTGGGGCCTTGGTCCTGGTTGCCGAAAACCACTCACAGTCATAACCCTAGACCCTATAATGTTTGTGTGTTTGGACCCTTAGCTCTGCTTAGCGTGACGTTGTCAAAGGTGTGGAGTGTAGGGGTTTTGGCGGTGCGGGGGTTTAGGGGTTAGGGCATGAGGGGTTTAGGGTTGTGGGGTCTAGGGGTTAAGGGTTCAGGGCTTTAAGATTTGGGGGTAGGGGTGCAGGAATTTGGGCTTGCGGGGGGGTTATAGGCTATAGGTGTATAGGTGCTAGAAATGCTTTAAAGGGCTTGAAAGTGATCGTCTTGACCCTTCACTGGGAATTGCCTCAGACCTACAGTCTCCCATACATTGGGACCCTCACCAAAGGGAGCCCATTTCCCAACCATCTGTAAGGTAACACAGGACCCGGTTCGTGGGGTTTTGCAGGTTTAGGGTTTAGGGCTATGAAGCGCAAATGCCGACCTCGAGGCGTCTGCTTGCATCGGGCTTGCAAGATGCAGAAGCTGGTCACAGAAGTGCGTATTGTGGGCTTTCCAACAAATAGAGGGCCCAGAGAGCCCAATACCCCTTAATTAAGGAATATACCTTAAATTATAGGGGCCTTAAGGGTTTAGGGTTTAGGGGTTTAGGGTTTAGGGCCTAATACCCCTTAGTTAAGAAGTATACCTTAAATTCTAGGGGCCTGAATATTATGATTTTAGGTATATTCCTTAATTAAGGGGTATTGGGCTCTCTGGGGGGTCCCATCTTCGGAGTCCGCATAATGGGAATTGTGCCCTAAGCCTTTAGGGTTTAGGGTTTAGGGTTTAGGGTTTAGGGTTTAGGGTTTAGGGTTTTAAGCAGTCTCTGGCAGGCCGTGTGAGCGGAGGCCGGAATCTGCGCTGATGGTGAGTGGCCAACGAGGTCCACCGGCGTGCGTACTATCAGGGATTGGGGTAGAGTAATGGCGTTTATGGTTTAGGGTTCTGGGGTTTGCAGTTTGGGCTTCTGGGCTGACGTTTGGGACTTGAAGTTTGTCGCTCATGGTTTAGTTTGCAGTTTAGGGCTTCGGGTTCGGGATGCAGGTTTAAACCAGACGGACCATACACCATTAGGACTGACATGCATGAGTTTGCCCCTGTCATGCAAAACGTAGCGGTGGACACTACAAATTCCTGCGTATATATTATACTAAACTACCATAATTCCCAGTTTCCAGGGTTTGAGTTACCTAGGGTCATGCAGGAATTCCAGTATGAAGGGTATCTGCGGGACAGAGCTTAAAGTTCAGCTTAAGAATTGGGATGGTTCGTGCTCAGAAACCCCACTTCTTCCCATTTCAAAGCTGTCTTGCGGAGCTCCGCACCTCTAAACTCCAGAGCCTCGAACCCTAATCTGTAAATCCTGACAGCCTAAAACCCAACCCTAGTCCCTGCACCCCGAAACCCTAAATCCTAAACATTGATCTCAGCGCAAAAGTTGTCCTGCCCTTTGACTTCCAGTCTGCAATGCTGTAGCTCCCGGGTTCGTTGTTGAGGACTCCTCTGTCAGCGAAGGTAACGAGCACCCCCAGTGGTACATGTAGAGCTCGCAGGTCAATTAATCGCCGGTGAGATAGACCCACCGGTCTTCAGGTAGCAGCCCAGTGAGTTGTAGAAGACAGTCTACGACAAGCCAACGCGCTCCTCGACAGTGTCGGGGCATCTCTCGATAGATGCTCACTTCCAAGATCGGGGTCTGTGTGCCCCGCAATCACCAACCTCGACTTGCATCGCCAGGGTGCTTCTTTCTCCCCTTCTCGCTGCTTGGACCAGCTCTTGTCCTTGTAGGCCCATCTGCACCTGAGGACCCGCTCGCTTGGGATCCTTGTCTTCACGTCTGGCTCTCCTGCGTGCTCAGCGGCTGGAGGGCGTCATGGCTCAAGCGCTCATCCCACCGAATTCGTTCAGCGTCTCGAAACTTGTCCTTGACGGCATCGGGTACGCCTCAATTCCGTTTCCTTCCTCTTCTCGACCCTACGCCTGGTCAGGTCGCTCTTGAGCATCATGGACTCGTGGGTCTCCTGCTCGTCAAGTCCTGCCACGGTGGTTTCCTTTTGAGCCTTCTTGTCGGCATCGGTAGCTCTTCCTCCACCATGGCGGGCCCAAGGATCACCGAGTCATCGTGGTCAAGTTCCATGTCCTCGAACTTCTCGTGGAGGTCGTCTTACTCTCGCACTCATCCTCCTCATCGACTACCTTGTCGCCATCACGGTCGTACTCGAGGAGCTTCTCCGCTTCTCGTTGCGTCCCTTTCATAGACAACTAGGCTCCCACCTCCTCGGGGGTGGAGCCACGAATGTGCTCTGGTGACGTGAGCCTGCAGCGTCCATTGCTGGATATCCAGAAATTGTTGCCTTCTTTGACGCCGGCGACCGTGTTCTTTGGCTTGTGCCAGAAGTGCAGGCTTTCTCCTATCTCAGGCGGCCTTGGCGCCGTCCTCGTTCTCTGCAGGAAAGCCTTGCGTAGTCGATTGTCGATCTGGCTGCGGGGGAAGGCGACTCTGGCTGCGGCTCTCATCGCAGAATTCATCTGGAATCTGGAGTCCTCGGTCACATCCCAAGTCACATCCGTGGGGGTCTCTCAAATCTTCTGGAATCCGCGGGGCTCTGCCGAAAACCCGCTGGGAAGGACTCTGCCATTGCCCGCCGAAGATCGTTCTTAGCGCTGTTGACGATGGGGGCGACGAGGTCGATCTCCTCCTCGCCGATGGTGATCTGATAGACCAGCCTCTCCCATATGTTCTTCCACCAAGCCTGTTGACTCTCGATCATCCCGGCTTGCCAATGGCTTTGTGCCGCAATGCTCTTCATGGCGATGTTGTGCCAGTCACAAAGTCGCCCCCGTGCGCCGTGCACCCATCCATCCGAGTCAACAGCCACATTCTTGGGCGGGCATCTCGTTGAACTTCACCTCGATATCATCGGCTGATTGCCCGTCCACTTTGGTTGCGGGGTGGTAAGTGGTTCCGTAGTCCACGGCTGAGAGGAAGGTGTGCTTCACATACTTTGTGTCATGGGCATGGAAAAGGTCAATGCGCACAGTGTCGTTCCAATCACACAGTTGGGGAATGAAGCTGGGCCGGGCGATTCTCGGTCCAACATTGGCATCAGAAACGTGACATTTCAAGCTTCTTGCCGTCTTCACCGCTGGACCATCGCACCCAGCAGGTCGAAGGTGACGTATCAAATCGCCCGGCTGTGGGTGCCCTAGGTTTTGACGTAGACTACGAAGGGCAGACGCGATCATAGTTCTCCAAGGGTACTTCCGGTCCCATCCATAGCAACGTCCTTCTGCTCGTCCTCGGTGTCCGCGGCATCTGCGACAGCACACACTTGATGAACTTGGTCTAGTCCATGAACGTTCAACTTGCCTCTCGTTTCTCCAAAGAGTACTACAAACCTCCCGTGGTGCTCGCCACTGGAGATCTGCACATACTTCTCGGAGAGGTCGAGGAGGCGCTGATCAAAGAAGAAGGTTCCTTCATCAATCTGTTGTTTCGCCAGGTCGATCACGGCTGCGTCGCAGCTGTTCCTTTTGCCGTCCAGGTTCGCCTTGAGCTCCTTTGGGGTCCCTCCAGTGATTACGAGGTAGGCCATCTCTGTCGTTTCGGTAGGCTCGCCAGTCCATAGGTTCGAACAGGTCCTTCCCAAGCGCGACGGCCTCCTCGGTCGCGGTAGTGTCGCCGAGCTCGAACATCACCACGGAGTTCGCCTAAACCTCACCTTCGAGAGGAAGGTCGTCATCATGGCGCTTATCTTGGCCGTATTAACGTTGAAGATAGCCCTGCGCGCCGACTTGTTTGGCCTTGTCTGCTTGGTCTTCTCGGGGCTTCCTTGCCTTGGGCTTGCGGGGCTCACTCAGGAAACCCGCACTTCTTCAAGTAGCCGCGCAGATCGTCGTTGATCGACTAGGCACCACCGGTCGCCGTCCCAGGGTTCAGTGGCGCGCTTGCAGAAGGGATCGAAAGTATATATTTCGCCTTGGTGTCAACGATCCTGCCAGGAGTCCACCTGCCGCCCTTGTCACTTCGCCATTGTACTCCAGCCCTGTTGGCGTCTTCGGCTGTGAGGTCCTTGTTCTCGATCCAGAGTCCACTCCCTTTACTGTGGCCGAGGCTCAGTACATGGTTGGACGACTGAGGCAGGTTGTGGTAGTCGTGGTGGATGGCAGTCTCGGTGTCGTACGCGAGGGTCACGGATGTTCAAGTAGCTTCTTCACCAAGGTGGTAGCGGCCGAAGTGGTTGATGTAACAGTCATAGTGCTGTGGTCTTCGGTGCGTGTAGTGATGCCGTAGGTGCCATGGTGTTGTTGTTCGCTTTCGTCCCACTCCCGCCTAGGGCGGCTCCTCGCTGAGTCTTGACCACAGAGAGGCCGGCTCCACCCAACAGCCACTTGAGGGTGTCGTAGGAAAAGTCTCGATCACGTAGTGCCTGTGCGAGGGGATCGTGTTCGGCGGCTCGCGTGGGCTCGCAGTGTTCTGTTTTTATGTTTTTGTTACGTGTTCTTTATTTTTGTCAAACAGCTGTATTGTCCTTTGTGGCTTTTCCTTTTGTTTGTGTTGAGTTTGTTGGTTCAGGGTTTTAAGGGTTTAGGCTGGGTAAGGTGTAGGATTCAGGTGGTTGAGGTTCAAGGTCTCTGGTTTCGGTCTAAGCCCAAGCCCTATATAACTTATATAACTCATATAATCCATACGCCCTAAATCCTAAACCCTACCTAGAGCGTAATTACCGAACCTTTGGTCTTGTCCTCTGTCCTTGTAGTATAGAGCCCATAAAACTCTGGGCTCCAAAAGGTTCAGGTAAAACTTCAACACTAGCCCCCGACAGATCCAAGCCGTGATTGTCAAGACGGCAGCCCTTATTAAAACCCTAACCCCACGCTGCGGCAAAGGGATACATGGACGCTTTCGCTTCTAACGCGATCAGAATCCAGAAAAGTGTACATCTGTCCAAGGTCTCCTTGGCACTTAGGCATGACCTTACACACACCCTGAACCTTGACATTTGAGGGGGTGGTGCATATATTCCTGTTGTGTACCTAAAAGTGAGATTTCATTCGTGCAGGTGTTGAGTGTCATAGTGACACCGATCTTGCAGTCATCTACTGCCAGGCCTTGGAATCCGGCCGGGCTGGTTCTTCGAGATGGATGTCATGTGCATGCCTGGCCAACAAAGGTTAGGTGTACTTATCCTCAGGGTGCAAGTGCCCAATTATCCAGTACTAGGGGTTGGGGTAATAGTACAAAAACCGTAGTATAGGTGAGTCGAATTATCTGATTATGGAGGTATTTGGACCCTCAGGGCAAAAGCACCCAAGGATGTGGAGGGAATCCGTTAAGTGTATTCAACCGGTCCTGCGGATTGATGGACCTACGAATCAAGTACTGGAGTCGAGGCGCGGTGCAGAAAAGGACCGAGTGCAAACGGATTCTACGCTTGTTGCTTGGGCAATCTGGCTTCCGCTTTCAGTCTCCTCCTGCTTAGGAGTGGAGCCTTTTTGGCACAAGATTCAGTAGTTTGACAATTTCTTTGCAGCAGCCCCTCACACCAATGCCTGCCTTGGTGACATGTTTGGTCTGGCTCTTCTTCGTGCCGAGGCGGGCCTGGACCTCACACTTTCATTTGCGTTCCAGCGTTTAATGTTCTTACTAGAGTGCAGGGAACTCGATTGCAACGCACACTTTCATCAAATCCAAGACCTGAAGTGTCAAGTGAAGAGTTCATTAAACAGCATGAACCACAAAGCCGGAAAACACAGCAATGCATCCGAAACAGTGTTGCTTCTCCAGCAGCTGCACAGCAACAGCAAGGCGGCCAAACGCCGTCGTGGCGACGGCTATGACTTCTCAAAGACAGGCAAGGGGCCACTTCGTGATCGATGCCAGAGGGGCAGCGGATTACCCGCTTGAGAGCATGATGAGCGAAGAAGACGGGAGCCTGGAAGCAGCTCGCTTGCTGTTGATGACTTGACATTGTAAGCCTGTGTTGGAGACCCGGGAATGCAGGGTTTGCTTTGTTGTTGAGAATAGGGCGGACTCATGGGGACTCAGTATCTTCTATTTATGGACTGCCATTTTTGACAATATGAACCTCTCCAATCATGGTTTAAGGAGGTATGCCTCGGCACTTAGCTAGGCCTTAGACTCTTGTGTTTTTGGGCTTCCTTTTCATCTTAGTAACTCCATGATTATGAAACCCCTCCTCGTCCTTCATTTCAAGTTTGCAAAGGTGCTTGGGGGGTTCACGGGCCCTGTCCGTCGACTTCCCATTAGCCAGGATCGACTTAGGTTTTCATTATTCTGTTTTGCATTGTTTTCATTATCATTCCTTACACAGGACAAAGGTTCGCTCTATCCCGTACCATATCTGTCACTCTATTTGGGTAAAAAAGTTTGCCCTATTCCGAAACCATGAGTGCCTGGACGGAACGACCCTGAACCCTACGAGACATACAAACCTTAACTCCTATAAGCCTTCTTAAACTTAAACCCTAAATCCTACGAGCTCTATGAGGTCCCTGAACCGAAAAAGCCCTATGAAACCCTGAACCCTAAACCCCTGGGCATGTTGGACCCTCTGGGTTGGTCAAGCTGCCAGGGTTGAGGCCTCAGGGCCAGCCAAACTGCCAGATTCAAGCCCAAAGGCAGGGTTTAGGGTTTAGGGTTCAGGGTTTAGGGTTTAGGGTTTAGGGTTCAGATGGGTTCAGCAGCTCAGGTCCGTAAAGTGTTACAGTAAAGTTGTATATACGGTTTGGGTGTAACGCCCACCCACCCACAGAATCCCATAACATTAGCAACACATTCTACTTTCCTTTACACTACGAGTTTTAAGTCACCAACTTTCTTTGAGCCTTTGAACTACATATTTAGTTGAACAGTTCAATGAATCTCTCATTTAAACTTCAACCGGTTCCGTTATGCATTCACGCCGCTAGGTATAACAGACTATTTGTCTTGAACGGTCCCATTGCACAAGAATTTGACACTGAAAACGCCAACGCTTTAAAGGCATGACAGACCCAGAATCGTGAGATCTGAACCAAAAACTGCATAGCATCATACAAGGGAGATCATTACCACAAAGAAAGAGTGTCGAGTACGACATCGTTGTATGAGAGCAACCACAGCGACACCATGACAGTTTCTTGAACGAGGCTGAGCTCTGCTATCAAGGTCGCAGGCTCGAACAAACCATCCATGTACTCCCACTGTTGTGTGCGGGGCTCTAAAACCTACCAAAAAATGGCCCCCCCAAAAGTAGCGCCGGACGAACTTGCCCTATTCAGGAAATGCCTTGGGGTTCCGTTCATGTCAGGGAAAACTTGCCTGCCTTATTCAGGAACTGCCTTGGGGGTCGCCGGAAAACTTGCATTATTCAAGACATGCACGGGGAAAGGGGGGGGGGGGGATTCCGATCCTGAAGAAAACATGCATCATTCAGAAACCTCCCTGGGGTTCGCCGGAAAACTTGCCTTTTTCAGGAAATGCATTGGGGGGGTTCCGATCCTGAAGACATGCATCATTCAGGAACTGCCTTGGGGTTCGCCGGAAAACTTGCCTTTTTCAGGAAATGCATGGGGGGAGGGGGGGGGGGGGTTCCTGATCCTGTTTGGAAAAGCTTGCCTTTTTCAGGACATGCTTTGGGGTTCCGATCCTATATAAAGGAAACGGGCATTTTTCAGGACATGCCTAGTGGTTCCGATCCTGTAATGGAAAACTTGCCTTATTCAGGAAACGGAAAACTTGCCTTATTCAGGAAGATGCACTATCGTTCAGATATACATGGGTAAAAGAGGTTTAGGGTTCAGGGCTTAGAGTTTTCGGTTCAGGGTTTCGGGGTTAGGGTTCAGCGAGCAGGGCTTTGGGTTTGGGGGTTAGGGATGGTTCAGGTTAAGTTAAGCTTTTCTTTCCCGAAGGTCTAAAGGCATATCATCTGTGGGCAACATGGTTCCTGTACGGTGTTTGCCAAATTGTACAGTATTTTGGTGAAGCATCTAGACCTTTAGGGTTTGGAATGCAAATGTTTCGTGGCCACGGTGGAAACCGTTCCTGCATCTTCAAAGGTTTCCAGCAGCTCGGGGTAGTTGCAGATGATCTGGGTTCCGCTGTGAGAAGGTACAGGGACCCAGGCATGGGAAATTTTCTAGAAGAAGGTAAGTTTGTCCTGCGGGAGTCCGGGAACACAGGGCGGGAGGATCTAAAAAGTAGATTCCCTAATAAGGGACCCCAACTACTAAAGGGTACTTTATAGGAACCCCCTTAGGTTTTTTTTCTTGGATCCCCCCCGGTGGTCTGGGATAGGGTAATACTGAACACGACTCAGGTGGTTCGGGACGTCTCAGCCAGGGACCGCGACATGAACGAGGATTTGGAAGGTGGCTTGGACATGGTTACTCCAATGGCTGAAGGTTTTCTCGGGCTTTAAAAAACCAGGAGTTCTCGGTTTCCCGGCTCTTGCATAGATCTTGCATTGCACCTTCCTCAGAATGTAGTAAAGTCTGAACGATCGTCCAAATAGCGCCAGGAGTCCCAGAATGGAGGGTTTAGGGTTTAGGGTTTAGGGTTTAGGGTTTAGGGTTTAGGGTTTAGGATCAGAAAAGTAATAGGGAGAAATTAGACCGATGACTCCTGTTTGGCATGAAGAAAAGGTATAGGGTTGTTCAAACACAGCCCCAACTTAAAGCCACAAGGGAATAGTGGGAGTTCAGGGCCTATTACCCCTTACGACCGCTGGTGTGATTAGTTCGGAGAGCCTTAGGAATAGATTTTGAATGTTTGGATGTTCAAAGTTTTTTCCTTGGCCTGCAGAACTTGCCATGATAGCGGACCCCTAAACACTTGCCAGATCTTGAATTAATTCGCCAGCAAGAAGACATTTAAGACCGTACCCAAAAAACAGCAGGGCCAGCGTTATGCTGCGTAGCATTGGTGTTTGCATGGCGGTTGGATGTTGTGACTGAATATTAATATCCAGCTTCGACACGGGTTTACTGGCGTGCCAAGAGCCCTGTCAAGAGGAATTGATTTAAATCAGTCGCTAGCTGTTCCGGCTTGGCTACTGTGCAACCCAGGCGCGCCTGAGCCTTTGAGACTTGATTGGTTCACACCGGCTGGAAGAAGAGGCTGCGGTAGCTGCCAAACCGAACTCGCTGCTTACCGGGGGCGTCTCGAGATGTGTGAGAAAGCAAGTGTTCACGCGCAGAAGGAGCTGAAGAAATCAAGGGAGGAAATGGTTGCGAGATATGATGATGTCATGGACTTCATAAGTTGGCCAGAGCTCTGTAGTCAGAAAGAAGTGGGCGGGCAACCCACCAAGGTGATTACGGATGGGTGGTTTTACAAGTCTGAAGAATGCACCGTGAGCAGTTCTGTTCTGTTGGGTTCACCGAAACATGCTGCCCAACATGCTTTGGAGATGGCAGTCAATCAGCCTCTTGAGTTTTCTGGGAACTTGCGGCTGATGGGAAAAATTGTATTCAAAGGGAGGGGAAGAATGCCTCGTCCTTGCCTGACTGTCGTCGGAGACTTGATTATCGAGTCTGGTATCATTGAGTTCGATGGGTGCTTCAGTGAGAACGGCCCTGGGGCTGTCTCTGCAACCAGGCTGGTGCAGCGGGGTGGCCAAGTTGTGTTTAGAAGATGCATCGGCGTAACCGGCGGCGGCCTTTTCTTGGAGAAGGGCCTGGAGCAGTTGGGAGGCAGCTTGACATTTGAGGAGTGTCAGGCTACTGCAGGAGGAGGTTTGTTCCTGCTGTCAAGCATTCCCGGTCAGATCGGAGCACATGTCGATTCGAATGGCACCATTGCATTCCGCTCATGCACAGCCACGCGTGCGGGAGGAGGGTTGTATGCAGGAGAAGAAAACATATTTTGTTCAAGTGGCCTGCTGCAATGGACCGGTGGTGTGGCAACCTTCTCGCAATGCCACGCACCAGATGGAGGCTGCCTCGCAGGAGGTGGCTTTCTCCTGAGGCAGACGAGGCTGGAGTTTAGCAAGTGCAGAGCAGAGCAGGGTGGAAAGGTCAAGCCAAATCAGTTTACAGGCGGGGCTATCGCATTTTGCGACATGCTCGAACTGGACCACGCGGTTGTACACATGAGCGGGTGCTTGTCAGATGGGTCTGGTGGTGCTATAGGTTCCTACACCTGTGCAGGCAGGACTTCGTCTGTTACCATGCAGGGAGGCAGGTTGGACGTCAGAAACTGTCATGCGGAAGCGGGAGACGGGGGAGGACTCTTTGTCAAGGACTTGATCTTTGCCAGAAGCACGGCCATCTCCGTTGATGGTTGCGTCGCCCAGGGCTCCGGTGGGGGTGCTGCCGCTGGAAGTGTGGATTTCTTGGACGTGAACGTCAGTTTTCAAAGATGCGATGCCCGAGCGGGGGCCGGCGGGGGTTTGAACGTCAGCGGTGCCTGGAAAACACGTGGTGCTACGGCAGTCTTCAGCTCATGTACATCCGCTGCAGATGGTGGTTGTGCCGCCTTTGGGGCTATAGAAAGTCGTGGCACTACGATGAAGGTTCAGAAATGCACTGCTGGGCGCAATGGCGGAGGAATTTTCATCGCGAGCCGGGTAAGCAGCAGCGCATCGGAGATGGAGTTCCAAGATTGCAATGCAAGGGGCCGAGGCGGTTGTGTATCTTTGCACGGTCTCGATACTGTTTCGGAGATCATGAAATTCGAGAGATGCCGTGCAGAATTTGGAGATGGTGGAGGACTTCACGTGCATGGAAGCTGGACAGGTAAAGATGCCAATGTTTCCAGGTTGTTTGTTAATGCGCTTTTGGAATGTTTTGCTCTTGGTTATCTTGCTTGTCAGGGCTCCAGGAAACACATATGCCTGATTTCGCCCAGGTGTCCTTCTTGGACTGCAAAGCAGGCCGCAACGGTGGGGGAGCAGCTGCGCAAAATGTTGAGTTTGATGGATTTGGCAAAGCTGACTTCCGCAAATGCCAGGCTGCTTTTTCAGGTGGAGGCTTGATGCTGTGGACAGCTGGTAAGATCGCGGTACCAATGCTTTTCGAGCACTGCTCTATTTCTGAGACACGCAGGGATGTTGCTGGCAGCGCCGGACTCGATGCTCGGAAGAACCTGGAGTTGCTTCGAACGGTGGAGTTTATTGACGTAGGACCTCTCGCTTTGAGCACAGCAGACACGCTGACCATTAGCCAGATGAACGTAAGCACCAGCAGTTTCCAAGACATGTTTGAGGTGATAGTTGTGAAAAATCCCGGTCCCTCTACCCTCTGATCTACTGTATTCCCTAGCACAAGGACCCCAAAAACTTAATACTTCCCCCAGGTGGAGGCTGGAAGACTCCTGGCACACGAGGCCTTGGATTGCAGCAGGTTGGCAGAATGCAAATTCAAGGCCAAAACCTTGCCGCCCATGTCTGAAATCCAATGCTCCATGACAAGTGGCCGCGCCTCTGGACACGGGTCTATTTCCTGCGAGAGGCAGGGTTTACGGCTTACGGTTTCGTGGCCCAGAGCTTGAGGGTTTTTTGGGTTTAGTCTTTTTGGGTTAGGGCTTCGCTTTAGGGGTTTACGGGTGTAGGGGTTTACGGGCCATGTTCAACACCGATGTTTGCAAGGTTGAAGGCCATGGTTAGCGTTGTGATTGCTTTGGTACTCGGCAGTCTCTCAGGGAATTCTGCTTGTGACCCGACAGAGACCCTATAGTCCCCTTAAAACTCCAACATGTCCGCGGGGCCCTTTAAGTCCAACCGCACAACCTGCGTACCGGATTTGCATAATGCCGCCATAATAAGGGAGGAAGAAAACTAAGCCTAGACCCTAACCCTAAACTCCCTAGAAACCCAAAGCCCCAAAGCCCCAAACCCTTCATTAGCCGGTGCAGGTGCCTGGAAGGCATGGTGCGGTGGAATGAGACCTGCATGGCATGCCCGACAGGCGCTCAGCAATGCGAGGCCTGGACTGGTTCAATATCGAATTTATGGAGTTTACAAGGCTTATAGATTTTAGGATGTAAGGGTTTAGGGCTTAGGTTGTTCTTGCGGGTGCTTAAGGGGTAGTGGGGGAATGCATATCGGTAGGTTGGAAGACTATATGGAGGTTGTATGGGGATCATCATAAGGATCCACTCCCCACTCCCCCTTAAGCACCAGTAGCTTAAGAGGGTTTGGGTTTAGGGTTTGTTGGGGTTTCGGGTTCGTTCGAGATTAGAATGTGTTAGGGTTTATGGTTACGGTCTACTGGGGTTGGGGGATAGGTTGAGAGTTCAGGGTGTAAGGGGTCGATATTGGGGTCTAGGGTTATTGGGGTTTAGGGTTGATCAGGGTGCGGGGTGTACTGGGGTTTGGGGCTCATTGGGGTTTATTGCGAATCAGGGTTGATTAGCGTAAAGGTTTATTGAGGTTTTGGAAGTGTACTTATCAGAGTTTAGCGTTGTTTTGGGCTAGGGGTTGATTCAGGTTTTGGGGTTATCAGGATTTAGGGTTGATTCCGTATGATCATCTAGAAGCTCAACAGAAGCAGCAGACGTGGAACTCGGTCTTCGGCCCGCCCTGGGCCCTTGCAGTTGATGCCTCAGGGGTTTGCAGTTTGGGGTTGATGGTTCAGGGGTTTTTGGTTCATGGTTTAGGGTGTGTTTTTTGGGCTTTACGGCTCAATCAGGGCTCAGGGTTTGGGGGGCAGGATTTCTGACCTTTGGTTAGTAGGGAATGGAAGAGTGGTAGTAATACTTGTGATAATTGTACCCCATTCCTCCATTCCCTACTAACCAAAGGTAAGATTTAGGGTTTAGAGTGCAGAAGCGGCCAGGTGAACAGCTTGGTCTTGCGGGCAGGGACCATGGTGAGCCTGACGAACATCAGTCACAGCCTCTATTGCCCGACTCTGTGCAGCAATTGACTTGTATCTTCGATGTGGCAGATTCTGGGGCTTCAGCAGGAAGTAACATGTCATGTTAGTCGGGATCTTTTCTGCAAAGTTTTGCAGGAGGAACAGAAGCTGGATTTTAATAACATTACTCAAAAGAGCGCAGGCATGTAGACTGTGGCGCTCTCAGTAGGCCTTGACCACCACGGTCCTGCATAATCTGCCTCAGGGGCCGGCGTAACAACGGGTTCCTCACGCAGCATGCTGAGATCTTTCCATCAACCCGGCCATGAACCCTAAGCCCCAAACTTCAGGAAAGCTCTGAACCTGCAGCCAAATACAGCAGGGGTCTTGACGCAGCTATGTTCTGTCATCGGGTGTAAGGCGTAAGGCTTTGTCCATCTCGCAATTCCACATTTTTATTTTGCGCTGGTGTGAGACAAGACTTGCGTCATTGACCTAACCCCCAAGGACATAATTTATGAAGTGAGGCGGGGGGGCCTCCAAAAACGAGTTGAAGCCGGGTGTCCTAATGCTCATACACTTCCCCGAAACCTACCTAATTGTTGGGTACATGGACCCAAGCCAAACCCCAAACCTTATGTTGCAGTCCAGGAACCCCTCCGCGTGCCCTGGGGGAGATGTGGAGGGGCCCTTGTGCCTGCTAGGCCATCAAGGTCCTGGATGTGCAGACTGCGAGGCGAATTAGTGCCTTGAAAGTAGCCTTTCAGCTGAGAGTCTGATCAAGTGGGGGTCTGCAGCGCCAGTAAGGGTCTAAGGGCTTCATATGTTTGGAACGAAGCTGTGGGAAGAGGTTTAAGGATCAGGGTCTAGGTGGTTTAGTAGTCAGAGTTGCTTAGCTTATGATTTGAGTGAAGCATGACTGGTGTGGAATGCCAGGCTTAGGCCCTAAACTCCTAAAGCTGGATCTCTAAAGCACCTTAACCCTAAACCTCCTAAGGCACTTCAGAACTCCTGGCATGCCAAGACCCAAAGGGTCGGAATACTCAAGAAGTATCCAAGCAGGCTCTCTAGGAACCATAGCTGTATACTATTTATGTATACGGATTTTCCGGGAGAAGCCGTAAACTTGTCTTTGAGGAGGAATATTTCCGGTCCGATGGCAGCGTGCTGGTTTGCAGTAAATGTGATGCTTCGTCAGCAGGCCTAGGCAAGCAATTGCTGCTTATGGTCGGTAAGAGCTGCGCCATTTTCGGCCTGGCCGCTTTTAGCGCCCTCAGCGCGAAGCAGGAAGTGAAGTTCAGCGGCGTCCTCCTCAACCAGCTTATGTCCTTTGGCACAGTTGCTGCAACCATTCTGACCGCCGCTATGCAGACTGCATCGGCAACCGGAACTATAGACACGCTTGTCACCAACTTCGCAGAAAATTTAGTGGACCTCAGTTCAGGCTCTAGCAGCGGGGTGAGCCACTCTTCATTATGCACTGTGGCGAGCCTGGGTTTGGCTCCGGATCTGTGGAAGGCACAGCTGCTGAACATACTTATGCCGGTGCTGTTGGTGGCAGCATTAGCCGTTATGAAAAGTGGCAAGCTTTCCCTTTTGATCGGCATCAATTGCTTCTTCCCAGACTTCCTTGCTTCATTTGGCAAGTATCTTGTTTGCTACCGTTTGGAAGAGGAGGGCATAAACAGCATCTACGGCCTAACTTGTCCCTTTATGCCTGCAGGCGCCTTAGGAGGCGTTGCAGTTGTTTGTGCAGTAGGCCTGACTGGCACCCTTCTTTTCCTAGTTGTGCGTCTATGGCTGTGGCTCTCACGACACAATCCGGCAACTGCAGACGAGCTGCCACCAAGCCACGTGATTTTCGTCACACGTGCATACAAGGACAAGTATAAGTTTTGGGAAACAGAACGCTTGCTTCGGAAAACGCTGCTAAAATTGTTTTCTCAAATGCTCCCGGTGACGTATGCACCAGCATCGCAGATGGCGAGTGTGAGCTGCGTGCTGCTGACATCGCTGGTGCTCTATGCCTGGCTTCTGCCATACATGGACCTGAAATGGAACGGCGCAGAAGTTGGACTTCTCGTGACGGCCAGCATCATGACGTCTCTCACAAGTTGCCTCTTATCGAATGAGGCTCACTGGGGCCGCAGTGCTTGGATGCAGTGGGTGCTTCTGATGAGCATCGCCATGCTAGCGGGCGGCATTTGCTTGGGCGTAGGCTTCAAATTCGTCTCCGAGTTGATGCGCGAGCGCCAGGAGCGACCCCAGGCTGAGAAGCCTGTAGAGCTTCCAAGCGTTGACAGTGCAGGGGAGCCCGACCTCCAAGCGCAAGACGGCAATGAGACAGCGCCGGCCCAGACAGATATTCCATGACAATGCAAACACCCAACACGTCTTTCAGATTGCGACATCGTTGTAACAAATGCAAGTTTGATGCCACAGCTGAGCTGTTATTCATGGACGCCTATCCCCAAATCCTATGCTCTTGACAGAAGATTCCCCCAGGTCGTCCGATGAATGACTAGCTGCGCATGCACAGTTTTGGCAGTAGAACCGCAAGCAGTTATGTTCTTTGAAAAGAGTGGGATTTAGGGGATCTTATATGTTACCTACTATAGGCTGTATAGTGTTTACGATTCGAGCCTTTCAGGCTTCAGGGGTTTGAACTACAGCTCATGTTATGTTGACCTGCTACGGGTTGGCTCGTAGGCAGGAGCGGTTCAGGACGGTTCCTCGAGGGCACAGTACATCTCCCAAACGTGGTTTTTGCTGTGCCCCCTCAACCAGGGTCTTGTGTGCATCAAGTCCGCAAGGTCTTGGGTGCAGGTGGTGCTTTTTGCGAGCATCCCTATGCTTCCCGGCGAGTTTTGAATGGGCATAGTCTTCCAACTCGCCCTTCAATCGCAAATCTTGAAAGCCGACTTTTGCTGCTTAGGACGTCCCTGAACCCATGCAGCTTCGTCGGGTTGACTTGAAGAGGTATCTAGACTAGGGCCAGCTGGGCATGCGGGCTTCAATGCCCTCACATGTTGAAAGCTGCCCGCACTCAGTATCAGCTGGATAGTTATCATGGTATAGATATTTAGATCCGCGAATGCTCCTCAACATTATACTGTTACGGTGTACAGGGTGGGCCGCACTTAACGTACAAGCCTATCATAGGCGATGCATGCAGAACGAAAAGATGATTTGAAGTTTGATGCGCGCCTTGTGGACGCCAGCTGGAAGCGAACTCAAGAAGTTTTCGGGGTCAGGATTCAAGTTTTTTGGATGGGGGTGAATGGTTCAGGATTTCAGGTTTAGATTCAGAAATTGAGAGTTTAGGATTTACGGCTTGGGATTTCAAAAAGGGGGTTCCGAGTTTAGTGTTTCCGATTTAGGGTTCGGCGTTTAGACCGTGCGATTTACGGTTGCGGGCTTAGAGCGCAGAACCCTACACCCTAAACCCTAAACCCTAAACCCTAAACCCTAAACCCTAAACCCTAAACCCTAAGCCTAAACCCTAAACCGTCGGTTGCGGGTTTAGGGTGCAGGACTTTGAAAGTAGGGTTCAGGTAGACTTTGGACATTGGAGCAGCTGCCGAAGGTCTCTACATCGTGAACCCTAAACCATAGGGTTTAGGGTTTAGGGTTTAGGGTTTAGGGTTTAGGGTTTAGGGTTTAGGGCGCTTGGAAACAGTTTTTGATTCTTGGTGGATATAACCCCGAAGACACAGATAAAACTACAACTCTGGCAAGGGTACTTAGTTCAGTCCAGTCAACCCTCAACCCTTGCTGACCAACAAGGGTGTGCCCCTCGACACAGAGAGCCCTTAGGAAGATGCCGTACATTATGCGGGCCCTTAATATAATGGGTTAAGGTATATTGCTTATATAGACTCTAAACCATAGTATTAACTAGCTGCCGCTATTTCAGGTATCTTCCTTTCTTAAGGGGCCCTTGACCTCTTTGTAAAAACCCTAAACCTAAACCCGAAGCCCCAAAGCAAAGCCTTAAATCTTAAACAGAAACTCGAAAGCCTAACACCTAAACCTTAAACCCCAACACCCACCCTTCTTCATCGGCAGCGCGTTGAAAGCTGCCCTTTCTCCTGCGCTCGAGCTTGTAGCAGAACCACAACCGCTTCGAAATGATGGGGCAAGAGCAGTAACATACGGGCCTGAATTTGTACTGCTATGTTTAGGGTTTAGGGTTTTTTGCGGTTCCTTAACATGATGATACAATAATGTACCCAAAACCCCATTTAAAATGATAGGGCCACGTATACTACTAGCCCAGCTAAGGAGGAGAGTGGAAGAGCTTGGCTACTTCAGCCCAAAGCTTTCGGCTTAGGATATGTTGCCAAGATAGCAGGAATCATGGTCCTAGTGCGGTACTTAATTGCCTTGCTTACAAACCCACTTATAACTCCCCCATGAACCTCCAAGTAGTAGCAGCCTTCCGCATTTTCTAGAAGCGCGGCCTCTTCTGGATTTTCTCGCATCTTTACAAAGCAATGGATGCACGTCCATGGGCTGTGCTGTTCCTGAACGCTGTGTCGCTGGTTTCTGCAGAGCTTTGCTTGCCTCATGGCATCCTCGCAAGCAGCAGGAGGTGCCTGGGTCTTCGTTGAGGAGTTTGTGTTTCAGTCACCGCAATAATGAAAGCATGTTTGCCTAGTACGTGTCCCTGGCCCGATGTTTTGGAGTCTTAGAATTCTTGCACAAGAGCCCAGGTATCTTCAGGAGCCCGTGGACGGCCCTGATGGAGTCAATGCCACGGCACTGAGGATGGTAGTTTACGACTGGCCCTCTGCCGAGGTAGCTAGTATTATTAGGGGTACCCCTTAAAGGGTACCCTTTCTGAACCCTACTTTTGGCTCTCTTAAAAGGGACCTTATTGAGAGGGTCTATATCCCCAAGGGTCCCCTAAACCCTAAACCCTAAACCCTAAACCCTAAACCTTAATCCCAAACTCCCACGAGGTTGCCACAGAGCTGACGGCTATCCTGCTGTCAGAGGTGCTGGTCTCAGGGGCTTTGAGAGCCCTTTGCTGCGGGCTTTAACGGTTTTGCGAGGATTGCCGACTCCTGAACCCTAAACCCTAAAAAAAAACCCTAAACCCTAAACCTTAATTCCTAAGCCCTAAACCCTAATCCCTAAGCCCTAAACCCTAAACCCTAAGCCCTAAACTCTAAACCCTAAAGCCTTAATATCGACCCCGAATCCTAGGATCCCCCTAGTCGAGAAACCCCAAAAGGTCCTGGGCTACCATGTGGAAATCAACGCCGTGAAAACGACGGGATCGGTTGAAAGCGCGTTGCAGCTTGCCGGCTGTGTTTCCTTCGACTGCTTAGAAAGGTACCTTGGTCAACGGAAGGTTCTGTTTTTTTTTTGGTTTGGGCGTCCTCGCACTTGAGGGGGCCATAGAAAAGCATCCCTCTAAACCCTGAGCCCTAAAGCCTAAATCCTAGACTCAGGCAGAGGCGCAGCCATGTTGCTATGGACACCTGGTTAGCAGGATTACCGGGTGAGCTCGCGAACTTTGAGCGGACGCATCCCAACCTGGCCGCCAGAAGTTTAGGCTCCATGGGGTACCTCTGTCATGGTTGGGCAACATTTTACATTCTTATGGGTACTTAAGCCCAAGAAAGAATCGAAACTTACCCTAAACCCTAAACCCTAAATCCTAAATCCTAAACCTTCTAATGCGATCCCAGCCATGGACTAGGTACATCGGCTCGGACACACTTTACGTGAAAGGGCCCGGCCGTGATGAGGCCTACTACACGTCTGGGCTAGCACTGGATTACTACAAGAGTTACAACACCTCGCTGCAGCTCGGATTCATTGGGTAATACCCCTCAGCCCTAAAGCCTAATGCCTAAAGAATTCGGGTTTGGGGTCCCCAAACCCTAAACCCTAAACCCTAAAACCTCTTCGGGTTTCGGTGATTTACGTAAAGCCTCACCCTTAGCTCAAAGGTCTTCTAGGCCCAGCCTCCCCAACGCCAACATATACCTTAAATTATCGGGACCTTAACATTATGGCTTAAGGTATATTCCTTAAATGATAGGGCCTTTAATATTATGGTTTATGGTATATACCTTTAACTTATAGGGGCCTTAATATCTGGTTGAAGCTATACTCCACATTCAAGGAGTATTGGGCTCTCTGGGGAGTACCCTGGCCCAAACAAATGTTAAGCCCTTTAAGTCGAAGTAGGATTGTTTAAGCTATCTTCCTCAGTTAAGGGGTATTGATATTGGGCTCTCTGGAAAGCCCAGGCATGATCCTGCGAGGTTTTTTAGCAAGGTCGGAGCCACAGTGGGAGGGTTTGGCATTTTGGGTTTTTGGGTCTAGGATCTGGAGTTTTGGGTTTTTGGCATTTAGGATTTTGGGTTTAGGATTTAGGGTTTTGGGTTTGGGTTTTGGGTTTAGGATTTAGGGTTTTGGGTTTTTGGCAATTAGGATTTAGGGTTTTGGGTTTTTGGCATTTAGGATTTTGTGTTTAGGATTTAGGGTTTTGGGTTTGGCATTTAGGGTTTTGGGTTTAGGATTTAGGGTTTTGGGTTTGGCATTTAGGGTTTTGGGTTTAGGATCTGGAGTTTGGGGTTTGTGGGCCGCAGTTTGAGCCAACTGGACGGCGGAAAGAGACAAGGTAGGAGCTTGAATAATGGGCGCTATGGCTTATGGGGTGCTTCATGAATGGAATATCATTTCGGGGTATACTAAAGTATCACCATGTAGGGACGATAAGGGGATGCAGTGACTAACCATTCAGGCCTCTGTGCGTCGACTATTCCTCGTGGTGCTTTCGCTAACGTCTTTGTCACAAAGCTGCAGCCCTAAACCCTAAACCCTAAACCGTCGAAACATTCAAACAAGTGTGCTACCCAGAGAGGCGAGTACCCCCCCCAATGAAGGAAAATACCTTCAATCGTATAAATTAGACCCCTGCTTATCCCTGGACCAGTACTTGATTAAGGGGTATTGAGCTCTCTGGGTACATGCTGTATCACGAAGGCCCTTTACCCTAAGCCCAAAACTCTGAACTCTAAACCCCAGACCCTAAATCCTAAACCCTGAATGAACCCCAAACCCGAAACCCTGAACCCCAAACCCTAAACCCCCAAATCCTAAACCCCAAACCCAAACCCTAAACCCTGAACCCCAAACCCTAATTAAACCTTGAACCCCAAGCCCCAAATCCGAAACCCTGAACCCCAAACCCTAAACCCTGAACCCCAAACCCTAAACCCTGAAGCCTACGCGCCAGATCCTAAACCCTGAACCCCAAACCCTAAACCCTGAACCCCAAGCCCCAAATCCTAAACCCTGAACCCCAAACCCTAAACCCTGAACACCAAGCCCCAAATCCTAAACCCTGAACCCCAAACCCTAAACCCTAAA
>CAJNDV010037418.1:778-13848 GCA_905221635.1 Symbiodinium sp. CCMP2456 | reverse complement strand
ATGCATGCATGCATACATGTATGTATGTATGTATGTATGTATGTATGTATGTATGTATGTATGTATGTATGTATATGTCCATATTATATTTTATGTATATACCGATTTCATATATGTATGTGCATACACATTTTGCGTATATATATATATACATACAGGTTTATATAGGTTTATAAAAATTTATTAACTGATATTGATACATACATGGCGGTAGGGTTTTTAAACAAAGCCTTAGAGGTCTCTGAGCTGGACACGGCTGCGTTTGCCCCCTGCAACTCGAGCGAGCACGAGTTCACCAACGATGTGCAGATGAGGCCGGGAGCCAGACAAACAAAGCCAGTACAACACTAGAACCCTAAACGCTAAACCCAAGACCCTTGACTCTAAACCCTGAACTGGCCCTAAAGCCTAAACCCTAAACTCTGAACCTAAGCGCTAAACCACAAAGCCCAAACGCCTGAAGTAACATAGGGGCTTAAATCATTGCCAATCGTATTTTGGGGGTTCCATAATATAATTACAGTATAACGGGCCCCCATAAACCCCATTCTAATTATCAAGGCCCCTGCATTATATGGGCTTGGGATCCAGGGGATTTGGGTGTCATAATGAGGAATGTACCACAATTCCCAGAGTTTCGGGTCCTTAAGGTAACGCAGGAATATTATGTCATCAATGGTAGGGGCTTGGGGTGCCAGGGGGTTTGGGTGTAAGATGACAGGTCTGGGGGTTTAGGGGTTAGGGTTTAGGGTTTAGGGTTTAGGGCTTCGAGCGATTGGACAACGGATCAACCCCATGAGGGTTCAGGGTTTTTAGGGGTTTAGGGTTCGGGGTTTAGGGGTTTAGGGTTTAGGGGTTTAGGGGGGGTTTAGGTTTAGGGGTTTAGGGTTTCGGGGTTCAGGGGTTCAGAGGGGTTTAGGGTTTAGGAGTTTAGGGTTTAGGGGTTTAGGGGTTTAGGGTTTCGGGGTTTAGGGGTTTAGGGCTTAGGGATGGTTTTGCCCAGAGGGGACTCTCAATTAAGGAAGAAACCTTAAGTTATCGGGATTTGTTCTTATAGGGTGTCGTAGGGTTTTAAGGCTCAAGGGTTCAGGGTTTAGGGTGAGACTCACGGCCCCAACCCGAAACCACAAGCTCTAAAGCCTCAGCATGGAGCACGGTTTAGAGTTTAGGGTATAGGGTTGTTGGAGTCTTGCAGATTCAGAGAGCTCATTACCCGTTCACGAAATACAGCCGATATCACCTCCTGGATCCCTCCATTATGTTTAGGGTATTTCCCTGAGTACCTGGCGCATTTTGATTTAAAGCACCCCTTACCGACATAGAAAACGCTGAAAGCTTTGGGCTTAGGGCGTATTCCTCAGTGAAGGTGCATTGGGCTCTATGACGTTTTGGCAATTATCGAGGGTGTTGTAGGCTAAAACTTGAAAACCCTCAACCCTAAACCCCAAACCCGACACCCCCAAACCTAAACCCTCAACCCCAAACCCCAGACCCTAATCCCTGAATCCCAGCTTCGGAAGGGCCTCTTCTGTGTGCACTCCGGGGTTTTAGGTTTTGCAAGGGTTTAAGGTTTAGGTCTTAGAAGTGTGGTTCTAAGTAGTGTAATTATAAGAAAAATCATCCCATATCAGGGTACTTCTAACCCGACTTAGAACCACCCATGAACTTCCAAGTAGGCCCAATACCACCAAGAGGTTCTATCGCGAATGGACGGGAGACGAGGAGGGCGTGCGGGAAACTGCAGCTGGATTCATGGCGAACTGTGCCGATGGCTACTTCTGGCCCTCCCCGGTTCCTGGGTTCAAGTTTAGGGTTTAGGGTGGTTGAGAGTTTTAGGGTTTTAGGGTTTTAGGGTTTTAGGGTTTTAGGGTTTAGGGTTTAGGGTGGTTGAGGGTTTTAGGGTTTCAGGGTTTAGGGTCTAGGCGTTAGGGATCGGTAGCGTGTAGTAGGGTTTCCCTGATGTATACACTTAAGAAGGCTGCATTCGGGATCGAGATGCTAAGGTAGGAGGGGAATGTCTTGCCGGAACGCCACGGAATTGGTTTAGATTCCAGGGCAACCCAGGTGCTATGCTTAAATCTTGCACCCCAAAATAGAGGAGGTATTGGGGGTGTCAGGGTTTGTTCAGATAGAGGGAGCCCAACAGCAGCAACAGCATTGCAAAATCCCTAGCCGCTAGCCTGAAATCCCGAAGTCCCTTTTGACGGGAATATCTACTAGTTTCGGGTTTGGGATTTGGTATTTCCTCGAACTTCAAGCCCCATGTAAACCCCAAACCCTGAACCCTGAACCCTAAACCCTAAAGCCCCATGTAAACCCTAAACCCTGAACCCTACCACCTTAAATCGCTTAGGGCCAACCAAGGCTTGCCGTCACAACATCTCGGACTGCATTCCCTTGCTGGCCGCCGGCTTCGGATGGAATGTGTACGTGGCTTCGTCTGCGCACTTAGGGCCTAAGCCCTACATGGCTAGTTCTCTAAATTAGGATCCCTTTCTGGGTCCACAAAATAGTACGGCACTTCTAGGAAAAGCACCCCAAAAGGGACCCTAACTTAGAGCACTACCCACATCCTAAATCTCTTAAAATCCCGTAACTCGACCCAACGGCGCCTAGGCCCTAAACCCTGAACCCTAAACCCAAAGGCCCTAAAGCCTAATCCCCCGAACAAAACCATACATCCGCAAAGGGAGCGGGGGCGGTTTGGCGGGCTCTTCTGTGAGGATCAGGGTTTGTTACGGCTCTATAAGGGTTTACGGTTTAGGGCTTAGGGCGGTTCGAGACAAGTTCTTTCAGGGTTCTGTAAGGGCTATCAACTAACTGGAGGTGTCCAAGGTGCGAAGTAAACCCTAAACCCTAAACCCTAAACCCTAAACCCTTAACCCTAAACCCTAAACCCTAAACCCTAAACCGTTCCGTTACAGTTCCACTGAGAGGGTTTTTTGTGGGCGAAGGAACGTGGGGTCTTATCGTTTAGGGTTTAGGGTTTAGGGTTTAGGGTTTGGGGTTTAGGGTCTGTCCATGACGAGTGAATTGAGAGATAGACTAGATGCACTTCCCACCTTCACAGGGAGCCCAATACCCCTTGATTAAGGATAAACCCTAAACTATGGTGGTCTTAATTTGGGATACACTTTAAATTCTAGGGGAATTGAAACCCCAAACTCCAAACCCCTAAACCCTAAACCGTAAACCCTAAACCCTACACCATAAAGTCTATTCCTTACTTATGGGTTATTGGCAGCCCTCCGGGTTTCTCTGTCCGTTGTCTGCATGCTTCTTCCCAAAGCCTAAACACTGAACCGGAATCGTGCACCCCTAAGCCCTAGACTCTAAACCCTGAGCCCTAAAGTTTAGGGTTTAATATAGAAGCCTAAATAACTACCACAACTACTGTCAGGGCTCCTTATTACAATAGTACTATAAAGGAGCCCAAAAACCCTATTCTAATTATTAAGGCCCCTGCATTAGGGTTATCGGTTTAGGGGCCTAAATGCCCAGCACGAGATTCCTGAGCCAAGGTGTTCATGCAATGGTCAACTTTCTTTGCGATGCCGACAGCTATTGGCATCCCCAAGGGCGAGGAGTGAAACCGGGGGCTTTCGTAATTAGAAAAGGGTTCCCAATACCACCGAATTAAGGGATATACCTTAAGTCATCAAGCCTAAACCCTAAACCCTAAACCCTAAACCATATTAAGGCCCCTATAGCTTAAGGTATATTCCTTAATGATGGAGCCCGCCCCTTGGGCTCTCTGGAAGCCCAGAAGCAAGGGTTTAGGGTTTAGGGTTGAGGGTTTAGGGTTTAGGGTTTAGGGTTTAGTGCTGTTAGTAATTATTCAGGTTTCTATCCCGATACCCTAAACCCTACACTCTAAGCCCTAAACCCAACCCTACACCCTAAGCCGATATCGGCTATCGTGCCACCGCACGACCTAAGTGTTACAACCGCAAGTTCACCGGATCGATTCACAGGCGGGCTCAAGTCAAGACTCTGGGTCTTAGGTCAAGTGTTGTCGCAATCACGGGTTGTGGCACCGGACAGTCGCGACCACAGATGCAAGGTCTTGTGGACGTTGACCAGTGAGCGAGACGCGATCACACAGCTGAGCAATCCTTCTGATCTACAGCTCCGTATCTCGTATTTTTGCAACCGTGCTATTCGATGCTTCGAAGGGAATTGAGTTGTCGGATTTCGCGGCTTCGAGGGCTTTGGTGGCGGACTATCTGGGCGTTGAAGAAGATCTCCGTGCAACGCTGTTTGCTCCGGATCCTGTTTATTCTATCGCCCAGAACCTTTGCCCAGCAACATCAGCACCTGAAAACCCTTGCCTCGCAGAGACTGGCACGTTTGATTCCAATGGGTTACCAGCAACGCCGATGTAACTTCGATCTCTGCAGAAAGCCTCTGACTCCCCGCGTGCTAAGGTACGCCATCGGCGGGGCAGCCTGCCTCTCTCCCCAGTCCAAGCGGCACGTCCTGTTAGCCATCGACTACCACAAAGTTCTTGAGAAAGATTGGCCGGATTTACGTACGTTCTTGCGTGGCCTGCAAGCGTGCAACAATCCCCGTGTCAATCTTGGAACTGGTGATACTTTCCTACTCTGGCCAGCACCGCAGGCTTGAGACACGACAGGCATTGCAGGGAGAGCTTGTTCGGCCCATGCGTGCGGACTCCGCTGACCAACTCGCTGGTCCCCTTTGGCAAGGCTTCCTGCTTGCAGGCCCATGCAGAGGCAAAAGGGTTCGGTCGCATTAGGTTGCTGGACGATAGGGGCTACATCGCTGGTGAGTGTGAGCCCTTCGGGTTCACAGCTTTCCGCGTCGCGCCGAATCTGTATCTCACGCAGCTGTGTGTGCGTGGAAGGAGTGCTGCATCACGGACTGCGTGATCGCAACTGTGACGGCAGAGAACCTTTGCAATATCTTCCCAACAAACCGTTTCGTGCTCATAGTCCCCTCAGTTCCTTGGTTGAGTAGACATTGTTACACGGTCCGAGTCTCACTAAGATCTGTTGTGGGGCAGAGACTAACGCTTCTTTGTTCCTTCCTGACAAAACGCACGTTCCGAGTTTGGACCTTCAACTGCATTTTGTTTCTGAGCCCATGGCACTGTCCCGCCTGAGACAACTAGTGACTCCCTCGCCCTCACCAGTAGCAGCAATGCTGAGGTTGGCAGCAATGCCCTCACAGTACCGGCCATCTAAGCCTCACGAGGCCAATCCGCACGTTCGGCGTCTTCCAGTTCGCGAGGCTCTGGTAGGAGGGATCTGAAGGGACCTGACAGCAAAAGGCATTATACCGTCCACTAGTGCGGCGGTGTCTCCCCAACGGCTGGAGCACCAGCAGCAACAACTAACATCAGCTGACAGGTGACAGTTTCGAGTGGTGTTAGTTAGCAGTGAACTTGGAAAGTAGCCACGGGTCACAATAGGAAGGCCCTGCCCGATTTCAGAGCAGCGAGTGCAAGGAGTGTGAACATTGCGCAATCCATTGCGAACGGTGCTCGAGGCGTCATCGTCATCCTCTACGTCTTCGGACTCGCCTTCGGGAACTTCGCGGAGCTCCTCCAGCTCTCCCGTTGTTCGAAGGCCTTTGGGTTCCGGGAATGTTTGCTTCACAGTTTCGGGGCGGCTGGGAGGCGCCGCGCACCGAAAGCGCGGGCAGTGAAGTCAGTTCCCCAGAGTTCACAGCTTGAGAGGTCGTTCAAGAGCGGCATGTGCGAGTTTAGTATTGGAAGCAGGCAGCCGTCGCCTTTGATGGGCATCCTTAGAATTAGAAAGCCCCTGGAGCAGTTCACGCTCCATTGGAAAGCGAACTGATTTAGAAAGACGTCCCATTGCGAATCTTCAGTGGCTTGCCGCAACTACAAACTGTCGTGGCATTTCATGGAGTGGGAATCCCCAGTAGCTTGCAGGAAATGATCCGCTTTAGGAAGCACTCAACCTGCAGATCCCCAATAGCTAGCCACAACTGAGCGTTTCATCGACTGCGAATCGCTGCAGCTGAAAAGTTTTATGGCATTTTCATGGAGTGCGAAGCCCCAACAGCGTGCTTGAAATGCAACGCTTCAATAGCTTGCTGGAAATGCAACGCTTGAGGAAAATGCTCCACTGTCAAACCCCCAATATCTTGCCACAACTGAGAAGTATTATGGATTGTGAATCCCAATAGCTTGCCGGAAAAGACCGATTTAGGAAGACGTCCCACTTGCAAAACCCCTATAGCTTGCCACAGTTTAAAATCCCTAATAGCTTCCTGGACACAGGGCACGATCAACACAGGTCCAAAGACGCTTCGACCCTGGTGTGGGAGCGCGGGTTCCCCCGCCCGTGTGCAGGAGTGCTGGTCCTCGGGCTGGTGGTCTGTAAAGGACTTGCCCTTTGAGATGAAAGTTGGAATGTAACCGTATACCTAGTATATCCGATTCTCCGGCTCTCAACATATGCCTTTATTAGCACATGCCCCCTCAAAAAAACCAAGCCCTAAACCCCAAACTCACAACCCTATAAACCCGAGGCCCCAAACCCTAAACGCTAAACCGCTAAACCATATATGGTTCGATTCTTTGAGGCCCCTATCTTACACCCAAACTTCCACCCGGAACCCTAAACTGCCCTGAATCCTAAACCCTAAACGCGAAACGAAATCCGAAAGGAGCAACGCAGATCTCTGGTAGAAAACTTCCGGACGCTCTTCCATTGGTGGTCACCTGATTCTGGGCTCTTCTTGAGGAGCTCGTGTTTGTGTTTGAAGTAATATGGGGCCTACCCAAAGGAAGATTAAACGTTGTAACTATCTAGGCCCCTATATTCGGGTCTGATAAGGTGTAATGGCGGTTCAGTTCTTGTACACGTAGTTAGACGTTCGCACGCTTCTAAAGGTGTTGTTACGGCTTCAACAAACCGGGTTGTCCATAAGCAAGCAGAACAGCTACATGTTGTTTAGCAACCCGAAACCCCAAAACCCCAAACCCTAAGCCTTAACGGTGCCGGATGCGGACAGCAAAACGGAGTTCAAAACAAAACCCTAAACCCTAAACCCTAAACCCAAAATCCTGACCAAAAGCCCAGGATGCAGCCTTCCTTCACTTGGATGCCTCTCAGGTAGTCTTCCCGCGACACAAAAGGCGTGAGTGGGAGATGGGTCTTTATCGGACTGGAACTTCGGCCAACGCTTAGAAGCTGTAGGCCTTTTGGGGTTTTTACAGTCCGCTTTAAAGGAGGTTCTTTTCAATTTGGGTCTGGCGACTAGTGGTTCCAAACCTAGACCCTCATCCCTGAACCCTAAACCGTATGCCCACTACGATCGGGGTGTGTGAAATCCTTTCTCAACCTGAAATCTCAGACCCCTGCAAGGATCCAAAGAATAGATCCCGTAATAGGTTCCTAGAAAGCAGGGTGTTGGGGTTTCTGGTTTTGGGATTAGGGTTTGTGGTTTAGGGTTTGGGGTGTTCCCCTAAGGGTTCCTTTTGGGGTGCCTCCAAGGGTTCTGCTACGGGTTTTCGGGTTGGGGTTTGGAGTTTGGGATTAGGCCCTAAACCCTAAACCCTAAACCCAAAACCTTAAACCCTAAACCCTAAACCCTAAATAAACCCTGCATCCTGAACCGTAGTGGGTTGTGGGGTTTTAGGTCCGCTTTGCTCAGGATATCCCGAGAACAATATTGTGAAGCTCGCGGCGGGTCAGCTTGCGGCCATGGCACCTTAGAGGGGTTTAGGGTTTAGGGTTTAGCGGGTTTTGTACGGTTCCATGCGGTTTTTATACGTTGTGTCAGAGTTTTAGAGGGCTGTCTACAAGCGTGTATGGCTTTAAAGGGCCACGAAGGGTTCTATAAGGTTTACTATACGCGTGATTACAACGGTTTTTGTACCGATTCAATAAAGAGGCAATATACACCAAAGCTCTTTTCTGATCGTTGAGGCACCTCGAGTATACCAGTTCTTGGAGAATTTGAGACTGGACCTCGAGGACATGCAAAGTCTCCTGTTGGAGGTGGCTGGGTAGTTTTTGTTTATTCCACGTAGTTGCTATGGCCTACTCGTAAGGAGCAGCGGCAACTGTAGGGTCCTTAATATTATGGTTTAAGGTCTATTCCTGCATTAAGCCTCCCCCTCGTTAAGAGCAGCACAGGTGGAACGTGGAGCAACCTTGCGAGTTGCTGCATGCAGCTGGGTTCGGAACAACACAGAGATCTGGACCACTTGGATTCCCGTGGATACGCAGTGCCTGCCAGGAGACGGCTACCTGCTGTTCTACATAGTTTAGGGTACCTGGGGTTCAGGGTGTGTCGGTTTAGGATTTAATATAGAAGCCTGAAGAATTACCAATATTACTGTTGGGGTTCCTTCTTATAATAATACTGTAAAGGAGCCCAAAACCCTAGCCTAATTATTAAGGCCTCCACATTAGGTTTCCACCCAGAGAGCCCAATACCCCTTAATTAAGGAATATACCTTAAATCTTAATACTAAGGCCCCTATAATTTAAGGTATATTTCTTGATTAAGGGGTATTGGGCTCTCTGGGCACATTGTCGGCCAGGAGAGGGTCTGCAAGACTCCAACGGACAGCACCTGGCCAATCGATCTGCTGCAGTCGGTTGCTCATCCTGCCGTCCGGGCACCTCGGCCTTTCTTGAGAACCTGTTCTTCTTTTGAGGAGCTGTTTGTTCAATATTCTTGCGAAGGAATGAACACGAAAATAATCTAGAGACTCCAAAACCCCTGAATGAGGGATTCCTTTAGATTACATAGATATAATGGGCATCCCTAGGTTAATGTAGGGGGTTTTGGAGTCTCTGGTAATTAAGGGCTCCATGAGCAGCCCAGGCAACTTCTCCCGATCGATCTTGGATAACGAGGGCGAAACGTACGTGTGCAAGCCCTGCCCAGCAGGCATCGTAGGGTTCAGGGTTGTTTAAGGAGTCTCCAAGGCTTCCTTTCACGGTTCCTTTAATAACGGTTGCTGTAAGGCTAACTCTATTAATATGGGCTACTGTAAGGACCATGACAAGGCTTTGGCAAGAGGGGGCTTAAACATTAGACTAGGGTCCTCCGAAGGATGTCTCTAAACCCCATTAAACCCGAAACCCTAAGCCCTTATCCATCAATCCTTTCGGTCCTGCCAGGAACGTACGAGAACGCCTTCGGTAAGACCGTTTGTGTGAGCTGTGATGTGGGAACCTTCACCAATGCGGCCGGCAGTGCTCACTGTGTCTGGGCTGAGGGTTTGAGGCTTTGGGGTTTCCCGGGTTCAGGGTCTACCCTAAACCCTAAACCCTAAACCCTAAACCCCTAGGGGTTTAGGGTTCAAGGCTCAGGAACTTAAGTCACCATCATGGGAATCTATAGTCAATGATAGGGTTCCCTTAGCAAGAAGCCAGGTGTTCGGTGCGATCTGGGTCGATTCGCAAATGTTTCTGGCATGACCCAATGTCATGCCTGCGGCACTGAACACTGGACCACAAGTCAGCACATCGTGAATGATGATGTGGACAGATGGCTGGAAGTGGACGGAGCGACTTCTGCATCTTTTTGCAGTTGTGTGGAAGGTTGGCCACTTGTCTGCAAACCATAAAACCCTAAACCCAAACCCTAAACCCCATACCTCTGAACCCTAAACCCTGAACTCTAAACCCTAAACCCTAAAGCCCTGAACCGCTGAACCACCCAAATCCTAGACCTATCAGGACCTATCAAACCCTAAACCCGAAACCCTAAACCCTAAACCCGAAACCCTAGACCCTAAACCCTAAACCCTAACTGAGAGGGCTTGTAAAGAAACCCAAAGCTGAACCCGGGAACCCCCCAAAAGGGATCTCTTAAGGACTCTCTGAGGGATCCCCTAAAGGCTGTTTAAGAGGAGGGTTTCGGGTTGAGGGTTGAGGGTGTAGGGTTTAGGGTTTAGGGTTCAGGGTTTAGGGTTGAGGGTTTAGAGTTGTGAGGGTGCAGGGTTTAGGGTTTAGGGTTCAGGGTTTAGGGTTGAGGGTTTAGGGTTGTGAGGGTGTAGGGTTTAGGGAAGGAGGGTCCGGGGTGATCATTCTTTGCTCAAGGACATCGGGCCTTCTGGGCAGAGGCTGCCTGTACCTTAAGGACCCTAAACTGTGGGAATTATGGTCTATCCCTTATGATGGGTCATGCAGGATTTATATCATCAACCGTAGTAGTACTAGTCCTTAGGCTTTCTTATCAGACGTATGTTCTAATATCAACCCCGACCTTGCTCTCATCTTCAGGCCTGCGCTCAAAAGACTATTGGGTGGGTTTTTACGTTTTTTGGGCTTCGAGTTTAGGGTTTAAGATGTAGGGTTTAAGGTTTAGACTTTAGGGGGTTCAGGATTTAGGGTTTATGGTTTAGGGCTTATGCTGGAGATGCCTTTGCAAGGAACTGTGGTCTCTTTCAGTGTTTGCCCTCGTTTGCTCTCAAGATAGACCCAGTTCATCACAGCCTCTCCGATAGCCGAAATGCAGACGAAACCCTAAACCCTAAATCCTAAACCCTAAACTCTCAAGCAAATGTTAAAATAGAAGTTGTCCGAGGTGTGAAATTCGGGCATAGATTCTCTTACTCAGAGACTCCACAGCGACGTAGTGTAAGGAGTATACTTTCAGTTGTAATAGGAACCTTGTTATGATCTAAGGTATATTCCTAAATTAACCCTTGCACCTTAAATTATAATCGGAACCCTAATATGATTGCAAATATATTCCTTCAGAGTTTGGGGAGGCTGGAGACCCCAAGGTAAAGACCCGAAGCCCGAAACACAAAACCCTAGACAGCTTTGGATTTAGGGTTTAGGGTTTAGGGCTGACCCCTTAAGCTCAAAAGCCTGCACCCTCAACCCATGCGCACTACACGTAAACCCCGAAACCCTAAACCCCTAACCCCGAGTGCTTCACAGCCACAAAGCCCGAAAGCCCCAAACTCGACAGTTTTCTCTCATGCAAAAACCCTTGAAGGAACCCTTAAGGTACCGCACAAGGGAAGCCCTAATTAAGCGAGCTTTTACGGCGAACCCTCACACCCCAAGCTCCAAGCCCCAACCCAACAGGTTTCTGAACAGGCATGGAGTCTGCGAGCGGTGCTTGCGGGGCTCAGAGTGCGTTGGGAGTCGTTTTCGACTCCTCCCTGGCTACTACTCCACGCTGGAGGACGGTCTTAGTGTAGGGGCCTGAATACATATCCAGTGACAGTGTCACGTTATAGGCTATATATACTTGAACTGAGATGTAACATCTCCAAACACCGCGCATTAAGGCCCCTATATTGTGGTTCAACAAGTTTTTTTTTTTTTTAAATATGGTTCCCCTAAAGCTAAACTCCAAACCCAAACCCTAGACCCTAAAGCTTAGACCCTGAAGTTTTTGGCTCTAGGGTCCCTAGAGGACCCAAGTGGGCGGCTTTTAGGCTTTGATCTTCGATTGCTATTCCTCTTTACTGGTAACCTTATCGTTCATCCTCATGTTGTTACCAAAAACAGCACGTAGCTGTAGCACTAGTATCCGATTATTGTGGTGATGTTCCTTCTGGTACACTGTACGAACAGGGTGAACGATGGCTGGTTTACATATATGAGCTCCTAGAACAAAGCTCTCGCACCCGGACACCCCAACTACATAGATGTGTGAAGGCTGTGAAGGAATACCCATGCCATTCCATCGGGTTCCTTATTATTATTATACTCGTACCGTAATACACCCTAAACCCCCCAATCAAACTATAAGGCCGTTTTTGCCGCCAAACTTTGCAACCCTACGCTGCTAAACGCTATAAACCCCCAACCCTGGATCACCAAACTCTGAGCGACAAACAATCCTAGCAACGGTTTTAGAAGCCCAGACGCCCTATAATTTCCCATATGGGGGTTTCCGAAAATAGGGGATCCTAATATAGTACCCTAAATAATAGGATCCTTATTATAAGGACCCCCAAAATAAGGTACCCCTAATTTTCGGAAACCCCCATATATTAACTGGGCTTTCCTTGCGCAGCCTCAAAGGAGCCGGGACTCGCAGCTGCAAAGGAATGGCTTGAAACCCCATGCAGGGGGTTTTCTACGGGGTTGTCCGGTGTTCGTTACAGTTGTATAACTGTTTGTCTCATTTATTAGCAGCTTAGTGTTCACGCGTTTTTCAGGCGGTTTTCGTCCACTATGTTTTGAAGGTTCTTTTTCAGGGTTTTGCGGTTCAAAATATGTTTCGCAGTCTTTGGGTGTGTGGGGTGTTGGGTTCTCCCCAAACCCTATCCCCGTCAGGGCTTTGAGGGTGTTGAGGGTCCGCCGGGTAGAAAGTTGGGGGTCTCCCGGTGTGTTGTGCGACTAGTGAGGTATGGTTTGGTTTAGATGGCAGCTTCTGACAACAATGCCACGGCGAAAATGCAGAGCTTGGTCATATATAAATCTTTATAACCACCTACAAAGCCGGTCTAGACTCTGTGTGAGCCCCCATGAGGGTATGTTGTGTTGTGGTTTCGAGCTGATGGGCTGAAGGTTATGCTGGACCGCGGCGCGTTCAAGGGGCCGAAAGCCCGTCACCCCTGCAGTAGGTCGTGAACCTTTTCAGAATGTTTGTTAAAATTCAGGAAGATCTTACAAGGACCCTTCCAGTCAAGCCAAGCTAGACACTTTTGAAATCCTGCTGCTTTCATCTCAAAAAGAAAAGTCCAGGGAAATGAGGATTTGCGAGTTCAGAATTTCGGGTTGTGGGTATGGGGCTTATATGGTTTGGGAGCAAGGTTAAAGGCTGGGTTCAGGGTTTGGTATGCCGAGACAGCAGCAGAATGAAGGAATGGTTTACAAATGCTTTGGACGATCATCTCGCTGCTCCGGTGGGCCTGCCGGTTCCTGTGCACCTGGCCGTGATCCTGAAACTGTGACGTGACCCGGCTGTGTGGAAGCTTAGGCCCTAACGCCCTCCTGTACCCTCCCAAGCCCTCTGCTGCTCCTGCTGCTGCTACTACTACTACTACTACTACTACTACTACTACTACTGCTACTAATGCTACTGCTACTGCTACTGCTACTGCTACTGCTACTGCTACTGCTACTGCTACTGCTACTGCTACTGCTACT
>CAJNDV010037417.1:0-19570 GCA_905221635.1 Symbiodinium sp. CCMP2456 | reverse complement strand
CCCTAAACCCTAAATAAACCCTACCTGGGGAACCAAACCTCTGTAAATAAACATGCGCACGCACTTTTGGTTTGAGAAGTGCACGTTTGGCCAAACCACTACTTTTGGGAGGTCCGGGGTTTCAGGGTTCGAGGGTTCGAGGATTCAGGGCTTCAGGGTTAGAGGGTTTGGGGTTTGCCACCATTCTCGATTTCTCAAGAAAGACCCAGCTTTAGGAGATCCTGGAAATCATTGTGCAAACCGATATCATATTGCAAACCTTGATTTGAATAAAAAGTGTTCTTTAGCGATCCAGGACGAATCAAAGCCCAATACTTCCAGCCATAAGCTACACCCCCCTAAACCCTAAACCCTTCCCTCGGCTTTGGTGGTTTTGGCGCTGGCGAAGCCCTGCGACGGTCGAGGCGCGAACCTGGGCAGGGTCGCGTAGGTTCTGATTTAGGGGTATTGGGGGTATAGGGCTGCATTATAGAAAGATCCGCAAAATATTAATGAGGCCGATCGAACGATTAGCAGAAGATGCAGAATTGATTGTGCATACATGAATGCTGCAAAGTCACTTAGCCGAACATGCTCAAATCCATCATCGAGAATGCCTCCTTGTCCAACGCACTCTTCATATGCAACAAGTATCTTTGCAGAGTTTTCACAGCGACAGCCCGGGTCGAAACCCTTCGGCTGAGCCGAGCTGCGCGGCCCACGAAATCCTCCGACATGAAAGTCGATTCCGCCAGAATATTCGTCGCGAATCCTGCAGCTCTGAACTCTTCGTAACAACGAAGGAATATATGGTTCAAGTAGTGCACTTTGGGCCGAAGCTTGAACAAGCACAGTGACCGCTCGTAGCACTTCGTCACAAGAACCGAATATCCCATGAGGAATTTGTGCCCACAATCGACGACGCTGCGGGTATCCTCGCTAGACATGAAAAGTTCTGCCTGAAGGGAAATTCTTATTGCTTGGCCCATATCCTTTGCAGCCACCAAAATATCCTGCAGGATGTCATCAGCTTGAAGTTTTTGCTGGGATTCAGGGCGCTCCAAGAAGTAAACAAGGAATTTCATCACGGTAGCCGTATCCATGTTCTTGCTCCACTTTCCCTCAGGGTACTCCCGTGTTCCATTGTAGCCCAAAAGGTCCTCTGTAAGACGCCCACAATAAAGCCTGTTTTTCGTTCTTGCACTCCATGACTTCAAACATT
Organism: Symbiodinium sp. CCMP2456; assembly: GCA_905221635.1. Classification (NCBI taxonomy): domain Eukaryota; class Dinophyceae; order Suessiales; family Symbiodiniaceae; genus Symbiodinium; species Symbiodinium sp. CCMP2456. The sequence continues at coordinate 18,369 of CAJNDV010037417.1, read as the reverse complement.
CATTCAAGGCGTTGAGGTCCCGCTGCACGCCCCCAAGACCAAACACCACCCTCATCGAGTAGATGAGGGCGCTCGAAGTGAAGTCAAGGCCAACTCCAGCATGCCACACGTGAAAAAAATCTGCACGGTAAAAGGCTGCAGGGGTATCGGCCCTGTCCAACAGCACATTCGGCTGCAATGGGCCGCCAGTGCCATCCCACGGCAATGGGTTTCGCAATCGGGTTGTCTGCAACCATAGGGGCTGGGTGAAGCCTATGTGCTCAAACGGAAAGTGAATTCCATCCTCCGGTGATTCGTAGCCAGCGTGGCAAAGCCAGCAGCAGCCCTTCTGTAGGTTCCTCGAAGAATGCGTCTTACGAGTATTATGAAAAGAACGGGTCGTTTTGGCGACCTTCTTGACAAAGGGGGAATCCCCAGTGAACCCCAAAATCGCGATGCGCCATGTGCTCCCTGCAACCTGAAAGCCATCATCAAATAGCAACATTAATTCTCGACTCCAAACCCTAAGGAGATCATCGAATACGTTGCCATCCTTCTTAGCCACCAAGCTGCTCACAACAGAAAACAAGAACCGTGTGGCACCCGAGCTGCCCTGCAGATTGATGCCGAGCTCCATTTCTGCTGCTGCTGTTCGCTTGTAACTTAAGTCCACAGGTCTTTTCCTAGACCCAGTGCCAAGCGCTGGAAACATGGACAATATCTCGATAGCTTCCTTCTTGTAGCCCCTCCCCCCGTCACCATGTAAGTAGTAAGGGATGAGCTTCTGAAAGTCCCGGTTCTCGGAGTTCTCGAATATGTCATGCTTTGGGTGGAGGGCTCTGAACTTCTGCCAGAACAGATCAAGAGCTTCAGACGCCAAGTGAACAGGCACCCCTAGCACTCGATGAAAGCGGCCATGGTCGCTCAAAGTTTCCAGCACGGTCTTCGGTTTCAGAAAGGGGTACCTAGAGGTATTGCCGGCCGGAGTCCAGCTAAAGTCAATCGGCAAAGTCATTCCAGTCTTGCTCAAGATTTCATAGAGGGGTGCATCGGCACAAGACAGCTGCACCTTTGCAATCTTCGCCAGCACCTCGCAGGCGTCCTTCTTGATGGCGGCCTGGGCATCCATGACCAGATCTTTGGCGGGGACCTTGGCGCAGCAAAGTCTGGACTTTGCAAATGCATGCGCACACACAGCGATGGGCAGATTCTAACAAACGTTTCAGCAGTCAAGCAGAAGCTGTGCATGTGAACATCTGCGCTTGTACACTCGGGCTTTTTCTGGTTCTTCTGAGCAGTCTGAGCAGGAGCCTTTTAAAGCTTCTCTGTGTGAAATCACACAGCAGCAGAGCAGCAGGGCTCATGCATATAACACATACTATCCCAGGATGGGCTGTCGCTGCGCAGCATTTGTAGCGGCACAGTATGCAAAGTACGGAGGTGGGAATCTAGGCGAAAAGTCCTTCTTACGCATGCTCTCCCCACCGAGTTGTTTGTTTCGGCAGCAGCGTTCATTGTCATGAAACTCGGCTATCAGAGCAGCCTCCAGCATCTCCATCATCCCTAGCAGCTCTGGCTGGGACACTTTATGTAGCACAACGAAGGCTTTGAAATTCTGTTGCTCGTAGCTTCTCCTGCGCTGAAACGGATCGGAAGTAAGGCCAATCTTAAACACACAAAGTGCATCGCCCCCGTGCTCCCGCCGGACTGCATTGATCACATTGACACAATGCCACAAAATGCGCGAAGCAACAGCAGTCTCGGAAATCAACCTCTCATCCAGGATCGAGTGTTCCAGCCCTGGCGACGTGGTGGGCGACTCAGGAAGCTGAGTGCTTGCAGAGGCCAGTGAAGTAGGGGTAGCCATTTGAATGTCCACCGGACTTTCTTGCATCTCTTCATCTTCAGACTCACTCCATGGGAAAATAGACAGCTTTCTGGCTGTTTCCATGAGGAGACACCAGGGGTTCCAGATCTAGACCTAAACATGTTGTGCTTTCTGCGGCTGATGCATCCCATAACGTTTCGACTTAAGTTGGGTTCGCACTTGTCCGTGCAGCACACACACACACACACCTGAACCTGATGTAGCAGCCAAACAGCAACGTATCAGGATGGAAGCGATCGCTGGATGCACGTGACCGCTGGGGCCCCGACACCCTTGCCATATTTCCAGGCAATCTGGTAGACTTGTCGGCTGATGCTGGGCGTGCTGTAGTCGCCTGACAGGGCGTTATATATAATGCATATACTACTTTGATCCAGGGAGGCTAGATAACATCAAGCATTAGTTTCACTAGAGGCACGAATATATGTAGGGCATCGGGGCGATCTAAGCGGTCTGGCTTGGTTTTCGAGAGGGAAATCTAGGTTGTCAGGGATTCTAGACAGGAGAATTGAATGATGAGTTGGCTGCTGGTGATTCTCTTCTGACATTGATCAGGCCTCATCTGACTCATAAGGTTACTCTGTTTTCGCGTTCAATTCATGGCAGCCCTATCATTTAGAATGAGACTTCTGAGCCCTGGGTATATGGATGGCCTACCCAAGTTTGCAAACCAGACTCTATGTAGTTTCCGGGCTCGCCCCAAGCAAGGATATTTCACGCGTCGAAGTTGCATCGGTCACCACTTGTCCCCTGATCATGCCACTGTTCTCTTGAAAGCGAGAGGGCCGCTTGCAGCGTGTGCAGATTGTAGATGGCTTCAGCAAGCCGAACTTTGAAGCTAGGTGCAATTAAAGTATGCAACCAACTGGCTACGATATGATGCCTGCGTAGAGCAAACGACAAAGCTGCTACTATATATAGTTCATATAGTCTACTGACTGCCGGAGCCTTCAAGGCACACGCTTCATTTGAAAGCACATGTGTGAAACAGGCCGTGCCATGCATCCTATGAGGCGCTGGCCTTCACAGATGCAACTACACCGAAACACATCATGCCGTGGTAAACTTGCCTATGCAGTTCTTCATGCAGAAACCCCAGTGGATTATCTTGCACATGTGGGCCCCGTAGCAACAGAAAACCCGCTACTTTACCTAGCCTGCCTGCTAGACATGCATATGCATGCATGTAAGTTTACAATAGGCATGAAGTGTCCATGGCGATCCCACACGGACATGTCAGGACTGATACGAAAATGAAAGCTTCGCTGCAGCTATTGCGTTCGAAGCACCAAAATCAAATTCAACAGCCCCACGTCCAATCCCACCGCCGAGATTGGACTTCACTCGGCGTCCTTCTTGGCCGCTTTCCGGGCCCGGGTGAGCAGTGACCTGAGAGGGTTTAAAGCTTGGAATGGGGTGGGGCTGTGGGCCTCTACAGCTGTATAGGATTGATGGGTAGTTTGTGACTGAGCTGAGTCAATTTAATTTGCCTATATAGAAGCCGGTTTAGGGTTTTATAGGGTTTGGGGTTTCAGTTTGTTGTTATTATAGGGTTTAGGGTTTTACAGGGTTCAGGACTTTAGGGCTTATATATAGGGTTTATGGGGTTTGGGGTCTTTATAGGGTTTATATAGGGCTAGGTTTATATATAGGGTTTATAGGGTTTATAGGATCGATCTATATAGGGCTTAAATAGTACGGCACGATCCAGCATCCCGATCAAGTAAACCCGACGACCCAAAGAAGGCCGCCAAGGGAAAAATCCAAAGAAGCTATAGCTATATACTATTGTACCCACCAAAAGCCTGCAGAGCTTCTAGGTTTGCCCGAATTATCATACTAAATCAACTACTACTATGTTATCTGCGCAGTTATAAAGACATTGGCAGCAACTTAAGGCGTGACCCTCAGAATGTATCTGGGAGGATTCATCCTATCCTGTATATACACGCAAACGGAATCATGCACTACAATCATAAAAAGTCACTCAATACTTCATTGAAAAACGTGGGGAATCGATCGGTCCTAGCATAAGCTGCGTCGCAACTAGTTCATCTGATTTGAAGTAACCTATTGGGACAGGTCCCGTAGGTCCGAGAGAGAGAGAGAGAGAGAGATAGACAGAGACCGATTAGGAGGGAGGCAGAGACGGAGTCATAGTTTGAGAATACACATCGCAGGTTGCCAGAGAGACACAAGGACAGAGAGAGAAAGAGAAAGAGAAAGCGAGGGAAGAGAACCGCAGGGAGAGTAGGGGGGCGAGAACGAAAGATACAGAGACTGGTAGTGCAGTATATGTGATAAACAAACAGAGGGATGAAAAGCCGGAGAGAGAAAGAGAGCGAGAGCGTTCAAGAGAGAAAGAGAGGTAGAGAGAGAGAGAGAGAGAGAGAGCGAGGGGGTGGGTGAGAGTGAGACCGATACTTGTTTATATGGAGAGAGTTAAAGGCACAGGAAGTCAAGAAATAGATGACGAGACTTCTTGCACTAAGTACTCTCCGCTCATTTATATAGATACATTCCCGTTGATTTAACTACCGAAGATAACAATTGTCTACAAGCTGGATAATTTGTGCACAGACGGCGGCAACATCTTACTGGAGTACAGTGCTGGCCTCGGTCAGAGTCAGGGCTTGCAGGCGCTACGACCCTGTAAGGCCAGGTGGGTTTCTCAGGTCGATCATTCTTGCAACCGATATAAATACTCTTATAGAAGATAAAAAATACGTCCCATATATAGTGGGTCATTCCTATAGAGGTCGATCGATCTAATTCAGGAAGGGAGTGTATAGTGTAGTAGTCTTGCAGGTTTGTTTCATCGACCCGCCCCTAGTGCATTTCACAGCAAGGAAAACCCCCTGAATCTATCCCCCCGATAACCACAAAACCCCTGAACAGAAACCGATTATAATAGCACATCTAGACAATCTATAGATATAGGTACTCTTATCTAGATCTATTATCGATATCATTATATGTATCTAAAAATTTAAAGCTTCAGCCCATACTCAAGTCTGCTGAGAGCGAAGCCTGTTGGCGGCCTCCATGGCTGTGGATTTAGCAATCCTCGACAAGTCGTGTTTCAGGTTGAAATCGTTTGGGTTTGCTCATCTAATTTCTCGATCGATCATCATCATGCCCAAGAAGCACTCGATCAGAAATGCAGGTCAGTTAGTCCCAGCCAATGGAGCCAAGCTTCAGTTTCTGAGCCTTCAGAAACTGCACCTTGCATTCCTCCTGCAGCCTCAGGTAACCCAAGCTTTTCTCAAGAGTCTTGTTGAGTTTCAACTTGGGTGTAAGGGACACAGGGGTCCGGAGGATACTATGCTGCATGTATGTACACATACTTTCCGGAGATATGCAAAAGTAGCATTCGCGACTGCATAGATGATCGAGTTGCTTACGATTGTAGGGATCGATATGTCATGCACGGACTGTGTATTTCAGGAATTGGTATGCCATGTACCCTAGCTCACGCACATACCCCCCGTACGATTGCAAACTGCCGCCCACCGGCTTCTGGGTATAGCCGCCGGCTCCCCCTTCCGCTTGGAGTTCGGCCATCTCCTCGTACAAGATTTCATACTCCTTGATCAGGGCATCCATTTTCTTGAGAGTCCTGAGAGAGGCTTGGCATTGCACAATCAACGACCGGCGATATACGTCAGTCGGGCTCTTGGACACACGACAGATTAATTTCAGCTAGCCACTGGGTCGCCTTAGAATCCCCAGACACGCTGGGCCGGATTTTGTCCACAAAGCCGTCCAGGGAGTTCTTGGCCTTGAGCACATGTTTCATGTGCTCCTTCATCTGGGAAGCAGCCTTAGATGAGTAAGGAGGGCACGTCTTTCGGTATAACTAGACCCATGGTTGCAGCAAGCTGGGCTAACATCCTAGGAGTCACATAGACATGCAGTCCTAGGGCACTCTTGTGCTGATCACCCTCCAGGTTCTTGGGGTTCTTGTGGATCATGGAGTCATCGTCGTCAAAGGAAAAGCCATCAAGCTGAACCGCCGGGTTGAAGTTCACCTCATCTCCTCCCTCCCCCTCGAACTTTTGCTTCCTCTCGAGCTGCTCCAGGTCCTCCTTGGTCAGGGTCCCGGAGGTCCTCGTGTTAACCCAGTACTCGAGGGTCTCGTCGTCGTACTCACAGGTTCTTAGTTGCAATCGTGGCATGTGTGTAGCTGCACAGCTCCATACATGTAGGGAGTATAGTCGGGATAAACCCTAAACCCTATAAACCCTAATTTAAACCCTAAACCCTAAACCCCTAAACCCCTAAACCCTAAACCCTAAACCCTAAACCCTAAACCCTAAACCCTAAACCAGGATTGCTCGCAAAACCCGAGTCATGATGCTAAAGCTTCCGGGTTCCGGCCTAAAGTTGCAAGCTGAGACTTGGATTCATGCAGGAAAATCATAAGCCTATAGCCGGCCTAGTGGACAGATCGAAGTTCAGTATATGCTACATGCATATGTACACACAGCGCTACATAAACGAATGAACAACACCTACGATAGTCAGTCCTGCACGTGACAGCTACGGGATACTTGAACAGCTACCATAGTGCGTCAACAGAGACATGCATATACTGCAGGCATAGTGGCCGAACGAGGCCCTTCTTCTCTGCCCAGGCGACGATCTTCTCGATGCGGGCCCTGGGCGGCTGAGATGATTTATGAGGCCAGCTGGTTGATGCAATTTGGGGCGTTATGGCCAATCATGTTACAATGAGCTGCTGCTAAGTAGCGGGGAGTAGGCTAGCTCGGTCTTCATGTCCTCTCTACTATAGAATCCGCCCTTCACCTCCAGCTTCTTGCTTCGTGTCGTTCGACTCATGATAGTAATGGATTCCATGAATACGGCCTGAGGGATGAAACGCGTACACACACCCTAAAAAGTTCAAGTTCCATAACAACAGAAAAGGAAATCATAACTTGTTTGGGCCAGCCCCTGCCTTCACACCCCCAGACTTACACCACATACGGAACAGTTTGTCCCTGCTGCTGCCGGCGCTCTTCCACATCTCGAAGATGTTCTCAGGAACCTCAAGGTTCCCTGTCCCTTTTTTGGGCGACACGATCCTCCGCACCTTCTCCTTCTCTAACTTCGTCATATCCGCGAAGTTCAGGACCTTGGGGGGTTCGTCGTCATCAGAGTCAGCCTGAGCTGGGTTGTCCTTGGAAGTCCGGGAGTCGGGCTTGTTTGGCTTGGTCGGCGTCGTGCTTGGGGTGATCGGATGGGAGCGCTTCGAACCACGGGGAGTCGGGCTTTCAACGACCTGCGCAGCACAGCCTGCCGTGGCCCCGGTCTTTGGCACTTTGTCGGCCTTTGCAGGCACTTCCGGTGCCTGCTGGGGTTCCTGCAGTATGGGCAAAATCGGGCTGACATCACAAAATTGGCATCGTGGTCACACAAACATGCATGTACATTGCGGTCATGTATATGATGTGTACGCACGCATGTTTCAGACATCTTTCTGTGTGATCAACGAGCAAGGGTTTGCATGCACACTCATATGATCGATCCTGGCTCGGCTGGGCAGAACGGAGCTTCAGGAGCTCTTCCTGCTGTGCCGTCACCGTGGCCTTCAACATCTCCATCTTGTAGATCAGCTCCTTTGTACATATCTACGTGAGTGGTATAGCTGTGCAGGGATGCATACACAAAGCTTGTTTGGAAATCTTTGGTTTAACTAACGGGCCTGCTGAAGGTTCGCATGCGCCTGTGAGGAAGGAGGCGGTGTTGTAGATGTTGGAGAGGGCAGGGACGTCCCGGTGTCCATTCTCTGCAGCGGCTGGGGAACTCCTGGCTCCTGCTTCACCTCACATCATTGTCCATGCTAGATCACAATTTAGGGTTTAGGGTTTAGGGTTTATAGATATAGCTATAGATAGATCATGCAGGCATGCATATTGTGTACCGATGCATGCATGCATATACACATGCAAGATGCATATATATATATATATATATATATATATATATATAAGAATATGGTACATGGAGATTAATTTCTCTCAATGTGCACATACGTAGAGAGAGCACGCAATCCACGAGATTTTTCGCGTGCGTGTGTGTATGCCCCGCAAACAGACTATGGTCACGTGTATATAGATCCATGCACACAAATATGTGCGCAGAAATACCGGTTCGTTTTCGATCGATCGAGAACAGATAGACTGTGCATGGGACCCGATGAGCCTGATCCGAAGTGAAATCGATTGCATTCCCAGGCACCGGCTTCAGCACCGTTTGGTCCAGCTGGGAGTCCGTCGCGGGCTCGGTCTTCATCTCGGCTTCGGCGACCGAAATAGCAGTAGTCAGGTCCTGCGTGAGGATGAATGGAGGAATTTTCTAGTGCTGTATGTATGCACTTAACAAGCTGGGTCGAGGTGTATACAAACCAACAGCATTGATCATTAGTGATGCCAAACGATGAGATCGCTCCATGTGTTGCACACAACAAAGGCTTCCTTGGCTATCTGCTTTAGATCATCCACAGCACCACTCGAAGAAGCTCTGCGCAACAGAAACGACAATCCGGAAGCCAACGTCTCGGCCGAGTGCGTGTCCCTGCTGAGGGCCATTGTCGATCAACCCTGCGTACTGCGGAGCTGCGTGCCTAAAAGTGCGCAAAAGCGGCTCAAAAACCAGCCCAAAACAGAAACCGATGTAGCGTGCCAAATAGCGCTGGTTGCGTGCCAAAGAGTGCTGGTTGCGTGCCGAAAAGTGTCTGTTTGGATTTTTCTTTTTTGCGTGTTTTCTACTTAACCACATAAAGCCGTTCATAGCCCCGCTGATCCGAGCCAGAAGTCACCTTTACGGTACACAGACCTGAAAATCTGCAGCCCAAGCCCGGTGCTACGTATATTCTGATAACACTAAAGACTTTCAGGCCTGAAAGGTGTGCATTTTGGGCACCACTCGAACCTGAAACACGCAACCCTGAAATGCACAGGGCCAGCAAACAGAAGCCTGAATGGTATTATATAGGCTTGCAAGCCCTCTGGAGGCCTCGACAATGATACCCTGAAGCCCGCAACTCTGAAAGCCACGGCCCTAAACCCCACATCCCTGAAAAAAACGCATGTCCTGTATATAGCCCTATACAAATTTTAAAATAAAGCCCCGCAGCCTTAAATCCCACGTAAAACCCTGCAGGCCCGAGCCCCGCAACCCTGAAGCCCGCAGGCCCTGAAGACCGCAGACCCTATATAAAATCCGCACAGTCCAACTTTAAAGCCCCGCGCAACTGAAAAGCCTGAAGCCCGCGACCTCTGAAGCCCACTGCCCCGAAGCCCGCAGCCAGTCTAAAGCCCGCAACCCAAAACCCTATCCAAGGCCTATTGCAGCACAGATCCCCGCAGCCAAGAATTCTTTCAGGAGGCCGGCCGCACCTATAAAATTAATCTGCAGCTATAGGAGCCCAAATCCCCACGTAGGTAGCAGCCCGGCTAATTTAAATTGAAACCCACAGCCCCAAGCTTCCCACAGGCCCGTATTTATATGATGTGCATAGCCCTGCAAGCCCACAGCTATTATATATAACTATTGCATGAGATATATAGTATACATATATATATATATATAATATATATACTATAGCTTTCCCAAAACGAAACGGACAACAAGTCTGGCTAGCTTCCTTTGTGTGCAAGCTAGGAGCCCGACCCAGGCACGAAGCTATCACACAGGCTAGGCTAGACTAGACCATGGCCGGAAATGACCCCCCACCCAGAACGCAACCAAGCAAGGAAATTATTTCGAAACATGAGCAATAGAAGCCCTGAAGATGACGAGCTGGATCAATAATTATATATACCTATAATCCAAATTAGTTCCCCTCGGCTCGAGGTGGCACGACTTGAGATGATATCCTCGAGGCTGGCAACCTATCGGCTTAATATACAGGGCCAGCCTTCTTGTTGCGCTGAACTATTATAAAGTCAGACAACAAAATAACTGGAAAGGGCCTAAAGAACTGTTCCCGGCACATATCCCGATACAGCATCTTTGCTCCATGAACCGAGTAGTAGCCTTGCACAGCACCCGAGCTAAAGGAAGCAACCAATTGCAGCAGCCCCATAGCATGTATATGATCCATGGGAAGAGTTATATACTTTCCCATATGACATTGACTAGGATCGATCGATCATATGCATGGTTTCTATATATAAAAATTAAAATCTATAGCCACCGGCCATATGTTCCCCAGACGGCTTCTGTTTAGCACGACGAGCGAGCTACAGGCAGGTGCATCCCAGGCAGGCCAGCAGCCTTCTGTAGAAAGCGGACCCAAGCTACCTGAGCCTCCATGCAGAAACTATTAGCAACTGGACAGATGTATGCATCCTTGTGGCACGCAGTTCAGCCCAGGTAGGACCACGGTTTATGGGGGTTTAGGGGTTTATAGGGTTTAGATAGGGTATCAAATTATATAGGGTTTATAGGGTATATATACAATTGTAATATGGTACGTTTAGCTAGGGTTTATAAGGTGTATATTGTACGTCAACCCAGCCAAAGATCGAATGAATGCCGTTCCCGGCAAGCAGCTACATACGGGATATTTTGCATGGGCCCTCCCTGGACTGTAGGTCGACCGGCACTACAAACAGCTCTGCAATGTCAAATCTTCTGGAAACGTGAGCAGGTGTAAGGTCGTCCTGGAACTTTGTCGGCGTACAGGACTACTGTGCAATTTGATGTGGCCGGGCTCCTATTATTTGCAATTACAGAGATTTCAGGGTTTATATCACACGGGCGACTTCTTCAGGCTTCGGATAGCATTTGCAGATCTAGGGTCTCGCGTGTCATTCAGCTCACGACAAAACTTGGGGACCCTATAGGTCTTCTTGAGGCCATTTCTGGGGTTTGGGGCCTGTATACGAGCTAGCATATGGGCCTGTGTGCATATTAATTTAACATGTATATAGTCTAGATCGATGATCTAAAGACGGAGACTCGAGACCCATGGGATACAGGCTTCTACACATGCCAAGGCATGTCACATGAGTCGCGTACAAGCATGTGCAGAGCTTTCTGCAGTGAACACATTCCAGTCTCAGCGAAGGGAACTATACATTTCGATCTATCTCTTCAATAAACTATAGGACCCTAGGCTAAACCCGAAATAGCTCCCTAGCTAGAAAAGTGATGCACTATACCGACACAAAGTCCGGAAACAGATCGTTCTAGAGTCTGTAGATCGAGATGATATAACCCGTAGAATATATATTAAGATACGCGAGTACAACCCCAGCTTTATGTAAACAATATATATTTCCTAAAGGGGCACGAAGATTAAAATAATTCAGGGATCGAGACACTAGGTGACGGAACATCCACGTGGTTGCAATCTGCAGTCACAACTGCACTCCGAATTGTAAAGACGCATGACGACCTCCAGATAAATCGGCGCGGGCACACACACACAGACAAAGGCTCGATGAGGATGGATTAATTGAGTTCAGCTAGCTAGCTAGTGCAGAATTGCGTAGAATTCTAGCAGCTAGCTATAATCAACATTAGCTGGATTGGTATACCTGCATGCAGCATTTGTTATCTTAAGGTTTATTGTTGTATGCCAGCAGCATGGGTCGAGACGTCTATGCAAAATGACTTGCGGGGAAGCAGCATTTCCAGGCCTGAGGGATGTTCAGACCTTTAGCCCCGTAGACATACCGCAGCAAGTCTGGAACACCCGCGTCACACCAATCGTCCGTGCCCATACTCATAGCCTGAAGCTTAGCAATAGTCAAGGAATCCACCATGGAGCTTGGGCGCAATGCCGGGGACTCGTTGAAGCTGGGCAGAAGCTCGGCCATACGTTGACCAAAGGTTGTAGTGTAGGCCCTGGGACGGGGGTTCGAAACGCATGGGCTTCGTTATTTTTACGGTTATTTTGCATTTAGGCTTGATATCACGTACGTAAAAGGTGCGAGAGAAACAACCCCTAAAACAGTAGGGTTCCTAGCTTATATATATATGCATGCATGCATGCACAACTGAGGCCGTGTCTGAGTTCCTTTCAACGAACGATTTCCAGTAAATGTCTGCTTGCCGTCTTTCCCAACCTTACGAGTTACAGGACGAACATGACCATGAAGATCTCGCTGCTTGCACTTGAAAGTAGAACTCAATGGTCCTTTGTCGAATTTCAAGACTTTCGGGTTGGAGCTCCACAAGGCAGTTCTCTTAGGACAGTCATGGTTGTAGTGCATCATCCAGAAGCGGCATCTATACACCTGCAGGGTTGGAGAGTCGATGCCGGGGATTCTACGATCGGTCTAGGATTTTGGGAGATTAATTCTACGGATGTACAAGATTAGTTGCAAGCACCTTTGCCTTGTGGGTGCGACATAGCCACTGGAAACGAGGGTGACGCCAAATCAAGGACGAACCAGGTTGTTCGATAACCCAGCTAGCTTGCATGGCCACGCACAACAATGAAATGAGAATCGTCCTACCGAGGCAAGACGTCAGCTGTACATCTCCGAGTGCCAAAGCCAGGGCCCCTACATACATATAGGTTGAGAGGGCTCGTAGGGTTTAGGGGCTTTAGATGCCGGGTTTGACAAAGGTTTATGAAAACTTTCCGGGTTTATCGGGGCCGGGTTTCTAGACTGGACTCGAAGAGTCACCTAAAATAACAATCGATTGGCGATCATAAACATATACATGCATGGGTCCTGCAGAGCTGTTGATTCCCCATACGTACAGAAGGGGCATCTGTGTTCCCGCACGGGTGCAAGAATGATCTTCTAGTGCTGCTTCGACATATGGACACCCAGCTGCTGCATTGCAAGCCTTGCCACAGTGTGAAGCCGGAACGACTTCCTTTGAGCACGGACAGAATGTGCAACCTGGGCTCCGGGAGCTTACACACTATAGGCTATATAGGGTTTATAAAGGTGAAGCAGGATCATACTCAAGATTGGGTGGGATTGTAGTTGCATGCACTGCTCTATATAAGTCTCGAACGCAAACCCTGCTGGAGAGAGGATGTCCATGCCCCGGTGATACTCAATGTCTAGTTTGGCTGTCGACTTCTCGTACATCTTGCTGATCTCACGAGACATCGCTCCATGACCAGCATAATGCTCCAGGAAGACAAACTCCTTCAAAACAGAATGAACCCTAAAAGCTGACCCGACATGAGAAGCGCGTGTACGGTGCAGTCCCGCTCGGAGGAGAGCCGCTCGTTGAAGAGTAGACATAGCACAGCCAGTATGAAGACCTGTGCCGGGTACAGAAGGTGCGCAGACATATAATCATGCATATAGTTGTTTATAATTCTAGCTCTGCAGAGTAGAGGGCGATCGACCAAGTACATCGGGAGTATCATAACTATACTGGTGCTAATATTTCGTGACACGGACTGCACACACAGGCACACTTCAACAAATCCCCAACTGGCCTTCGGAGCTTGAAGCTCCATGAGGTTTTCAACAAGCCGGTAAAGCTGCATGTCGGGGCACGAGGACCGGCGGGGTTCGGCTGGAACCAGACGTTGCTCTAGGGAAGCGATCGAAGTTGACATGGACATGGCTCCAGTCACATGCTCTTGTACAGCTTTGCATGCCGGACAGTGAAGCAGAGTGCCATGCAGCAGTCATATGCAAAGGTGCTCTAACACATCGGACCCCATACTATTTCACGATGTCCCGACAACGCACTTAACTGCAACTGCCTCCCCTTCCGATTGTGCCTGACTCTGACGCGGGAGTTTCCTGGCTGTCTGCATCCGAAGGATCACGACGACGAGGCGGCATCACCTGCGCGAAGCTTCTGCATGGGGCTTAAACCAGGTGTCTTGGATTGGGCTCTCGGCTGCAAGAAGCTCTAACTTCGTTTGACGCAAAGAAAGATCTTCGCAGTCTTCGCAGAACCATGGACAGAGAGACAAAGACAGGAGAGAGACACAGAGAGAGAGAGAGAGAGTGTGTGTGTGCGTGTGCGTGAGTGTGTTCGTGAATGTTGTTGGCTACAGACCTGCACACGCAGAGCACGGGCTCCGATCTTTTTTCATTCTGCGGGAAGGCTGCGAAGCATGATCGATGCTTGCATTGGAACTGCAGGAGCACAATCACAAAAGTTGCGGGGGGATCCGTCTCTGATTAGCTCAAGGCAGCCAACCCTGCGAGTAAAGTGTGCAGCTTGAGGCTTCAAGGAGGCCATTGTAGTCATAGAATAGATCAATTAAACTTAATCTACGTAGTAACCGAACCGAATTATTTTCGATTGTGGGTCTAGTTTGATCCAGGTGCTGGCTGCCCCGCAATCCAAAATCAGCGTGGCGAGGCCGAAAGTTTGCGATGCATACGAAGCAGGAGGTTCTTTACCCCAGGTCCCCCTGCTGTAGCTATGCAGTGCTAAGCCACTCGATAAACACATCAGTCAGCTGCGCACTTCTTGATCGCGGTCTCGTACTGCTTGCGTGTGGGCTTCTTGCCCTTACCAAAGAGCTTCTCCCCCTGTTGGGTCCATTTCTTGCCTGCAGATTTGGAATGCCACAGAGATTGGAAAATGTAATCTTATAGAGTGCCTGCATGCAATATATATATGGCAAGTCACTCACATCGTCATCCAGCAAGAAAGGCAAAGTAAGCTGCGAAGCTGTCGTGGGCCAATCCTTTTCATCTTCAACCGGCTCCTCGCTTGTAGCCTGGGCCACATACTTCCAGAAGAAGTCCTGCAGAACCATGGAGATCATATACACCTACCGAGCAGAAAGCAACAGCTCAACAATCTAGACAGCAGCATTCACGAAGATTGTCCTCCTGTTTACCGGGGGCCTTCACGAATGGTCGGATGCGAGCATCGTACGCTTCCTTGATGCCCCAGAATTTGGCCTTGAACCACGGCCGGGATGGGCAGTACCTGCGCGCGAAGATGATGGCATTCTCGTCCGCTTCCTCATCCTCATCCTCGTCGGCGTCGCCGTCCGGCATCGGCTCCTCTTCCTGCTTGGACTTCTGCCGAACACGCTTCGAAGGAGCCTCAGCACGCTGAGCTTCCCATGCGGCCCATTCCTCCGCTGTCCACTCCCATTCCTGAGGCTCCTCCCACGCATCATCCGCCCCGTGGGCTTCCTCGTCGCTGTAGTAGACCGTCGCGTCGTCAGGAGCATCTGCCTTGCCACTGGCCTTCTTCAACTTCTTGTTGCGCAGAAGGCTGCGCTTGCTCAGCTTCCGCTTCAAACTCCCCGGCTTCGGCTTGCCACCCACGACCTTGCCCGTCGAATCAGAACCATCGCTCTTGCCCTTGGCCTTCCGCACAAGCTGCGGCTTGTCCTTGGAACCCGAGGCTTTTGCCGCGGCCTTTTTTGGGGGCCGACCGCACCCTCGCCTTGAACCCTCGGCTCCATCCTCAGAGACCTCGTCCTCCGGAACAGGCATCTCCGCAGGGGCCTTGGCCTTCTTCTTGGCAGTCAAAGCGAGCTGGGCCTGACGTGTCACCACCAATGCAGCAGCCTCGGATCACCACAGCATCACCTAGAACAGAGCTAAATAGATCGAGCTGCACGCAGATTTACAACAGCCTGGGCGCAACATCTATTGCACAGACTTGGCCGACTTGGCTTTAGACCACATGGTATAATTTGCATGAGCTCCAATCTTGCCTGGTAACTGACTCGACCGACTCTGACAGAGGCTCGCGCTTGGTGATCCGAGCAGTCAATCTTGCGGATTCCTCTGCCTCCCTCTCTGCAGCTTTTGATGCCTCCCTCTCTGCAGCTTTTGATGCCTCCGTCTCTGCAGCTCTTGATGCATCCCTCTCTGCAGCTCTTGCTGCCCTCAATGCCTCTCTCTCTCGATCTTCAGCTTTCTTCGCAGCTATGGATTCTTCTAGCCGAAATTGATGCTCAGCACGTGCAGACTGAAGCCATGCTTGCACATAATCTGCGGGCTCAACCTCCCAGGACTGCGTGTCCACGCAGTCGGGAGCTGAACCTCATCACCGCACGTGATACATTCATCGGTTTTGCACTATCATACAACGTGTGACATGCACTTTAGCACACGCAGCTATATATCACATCGTGCAATCATGTCGCCCGTCGACTTTGTACTGCCGGCTGACGTCGATCCCACTGATCCCTCGCCGTCAGAGTTCGCATCAAAATTCAGCTTGCGCCGTGCAGCATCAGTTTCAGCTTCGAACAGATTCTTCTGCGAAGTTTGCAACCTCAGACGGTCAACCCTTATGCTGGCAAATAGACCCTAGCTGTTGCATGATAGGCATGCACGCATGTAGAAATAGACATATCAACTGACATGAAGCTTCTGGTTGACGATGGCCAAAACCTGACGCAGCTTCTTGGGGTCCATCGCTGAAAGCTGGGCAGCCAATCCTGTACGAGGCAGCTCGGTAGCACGGACGGGCGCTGGCTTGAAGCCAAGAATCTCCTTAAATAGTCAATAGGGCACATCTGGGAAAGCAAATGCAAGCACACACACACACAAATCGTGGTCATATTAACTTTACATGCATGCATACAAGGCTCGACAGGGCTTCCAGGGGACAATGGGGGTCCAATCGGAGCCGGAGGCTTCTCGGGAGTGCGTGCCGGCTTCTCGTCGGCTAGGGCGGCTTCGGGCTCGTTCAAGGTTTCGGGTACGGGCTGGACCGGCATGGCCAATTCGGGCGGATCCAAAGCAGCCAGCTGATTCATAAGATCAAGCGTTCCCTCGGTAGCCGCACCCTCAGCTTCCTTTGGAGCCGCATCCTGCTCCACCCGGGATTCTGGATGCTTCTGTTTCTCCCCACCATCTTGCCGCAAGATACGCTTGTATGTTGCAGGGTCAAGGGAAAATCCTAAGAGTTGCTCCAGCTCGGCCTGCGGTGGGGCCTTCAAGCACAACTCCAAAGGAGAGTTGGCATTGCGGCTCGAGAGGGCACCCTGCAGGCTCTCTCGGAGCGACGAGTCGTCGCCCATGCTGTCCTCGGAACCGTCGTCTCCAACACTGGAGCCCCCGACTGTTTCCTTGCACCTCTTCGGTGTCTTGGCTAGCGCGCAGCGACCTTCCTAAATTGAGCAAATGGAGGCATCGAAGCATCATACAAACATGTGGCAAGACTGCACGTGTAACTAGGGCATGCAACCACAACAAAAACATGCTATCTTCGCTTCAGAGTCGTTGTACGCAGTTGTGTATGCTGTAGACAAATCGAAAACCATGGATCGGAGCTCTTCTTCCTTACATGTCGCAGGGTTTATATCTTATATGCTGCATAGGCCTGCTTAAACTGCCACGTAGGACCTGCATGCATGCATAAGACTTTAAATTAATTAATTGATCCGTGAAAACAGGAATCTCGACAAAATATTTTATGTTGTGTCCATGGCACACGTGGAATCTCCCACAGCGTCCACTTTCGTTTGACGATGGTCAACATAGACTTGATTGCCTCTGCTGTTCTGGATATATTCTTTTCTTTACGAAGTCTCATATCCATAGTCTCAGGCTTCTCTTGCACCGGCTCTGACTCCGAATCGTAGAATGCACGGACCGCTTCCTTGATCAATGCAATAGGTTTGGAGATTCTCCCGTATTTGGCCATAGCCTGTGTGAAAGGCTTGAGAACCACGTGATTCAATTTCATGTTCCCGAGGGTCGGGGCTATGTGGTTCCTGTTCTTGCAATCTATCACCAGCATACCTCGCGACCGCGCGCGCTTTCGCAATGCTCGATGCTTCTCCCACTCGCCACAGCATGACAGGAAAGAGAATTGTGCCACGCACGCAGCCATTGTGACCTTGAACCCCAACTGCGAACAAATCTCTCTGCATGCAGACTCCCGTAACAAATCGACCCAGACACAGAGCAGAGCTAGCAAAGGGGCGCGCACCTGTCCGCATCTCTCCGCCAGGCGCTGCTGTTGGCATCCTCTCACCTGGCGGCTGTCGGGCTCGGCTATGCTGATCGGTCAGCGCGAAGAAAAAGCAAGCTTTGTAGTCGAATGCATGCCGGTTCGGCCGCTGGGGAAGTTCATCAGAAAGGCGAAGCGCACGTAAGCACATGAAGGCCATGCAGGCTGTAGGAATTGCAATTATCCTGACCTTCCCTCATTCCTATATAAAACGATGCTCGATAATTATAGGGCTTTGATAACCTTGATCGTCCATACGATTGTGAGTCGAAGATCGAGCATCTGAACTTGGATGGCCCTTGTACGATCATGCCAGCTAACCTGACACGAAGAAAACCTCGATCGAGGAAGTGCATGGACATGGCCTTCGGGGCCACAGATCATGCTTTTATCAATCAGAGTGGGGCTGAAACAGAAGATTAAGGGTTTCCGGCCTGACAAGAATCGGATCTTCAGGGATACCGCCCTGAAGGAATTGCGGGGTTCAGGGACCCTTGCCCTGAAGACATAAGGGCTTCATTGAGAAGCATGCGTTTACCAGAAGTGTGCGTTTGCACAAGCCATGATTTATTTCCAGGCGTTTGCTTTCACAGGTAAACCCTACAACTGTAATTAACTAA
>CAJNDV010037416.1:17500-18940 GCA_905221635.1 Symbiodinium sp. CCMP2456 | reverse complement strand
GGTGGGTGGGTGGGTAGGTCGGTAGGTGTACTTGCACTTGGCTGTGCTGTGCGAGTCGAGTCCCGTCGTCCGCGAGAGTCGGGCAGGCTTTACAGAGCCTCACTGGAGCTTGCGCTGCATACAGCAGATGACATGTTCAGGATGTTTCAGTTCGATGTGCACAGACTCGGGTAATCATCCAACTCGGTGCTGGCTTAAAGTTTGCCGCTTCGAAGTGCACAAGGGTCAAAACACTTCGCGCTCAAGCCGCTTCAACGTCAATTCTAAGCACTGGCAGGTGGCTTCTCGCATGGACGCCATCAAAGGTGCCTTCGACCGAGTGGAGGCGAATTTAGGGTTGATGGTCAGGATTCAGAGTGCGTTTTCAGCCCGTCTGTCGAATGTGATCACAGAGTGTTCGTGTATGAGGTAACACGGAAACAGCCACGTGCACTTTCACAGGAGAGCTTGAACGGCGCTTGGTTCGAGCACTTCGACGCCGGCCAGAAGGGTGCGCCAACGGAGTAATCTCCAGATTTGGACATGGAGCTTTGTGCATAATAAGAGGCGCCAAGTGCAATCGTCATCCACGCTCCAAGTTGTGATGCACTGAGCAGGTGTCGCTCGCGAGCTGTTCCGACTTTTCAACGGCGTCGGGCGCAAGGTGCGTTTGGTTGCTGACGACTCGTTGAAGTCCTTCACTTCGAGAAAGCTGCGTTGCAATCCTGTCCAGCCTCTTTACAACCCAGACATTTGCTCTGAGGGCCTTCAGGTCTATTACTTGTGTTCAGCATCAGCAGGTCCAGAATGTCGTTAAGATCTCCAAGGCCGCCATGCTGCGTGAAGAGTGGCTCAGAGAAGATGGTTGTTTCATGTTGTTTCGGTGCTGAATGGTGCAATGACCCCGTCCCACACCCCTGCTAACGGCCCTAGTCCAAATCGCCCACACAGTTGAAGCTCCGTTGACGGCAAGTCTGTCTGCAGTCGGAATTTGGGGCTGTCTTGGAGCTTGTCCGTGCCGGAATCCTGTGTGTTGAGGTGTTGAGTCTTCTCGAGTGGCCGGAGCAACCGAAGCGGGCCCATGAGATAGAGACCAAGCATGCCCGGCTGTTGGAGCCTCATACTGCAGTTGAGGTTTGGCGGCAACCATGACAAGTTCGCAGCAGGCATGAAGGCAGAGACCAAGGAGCTGAACGAGAGTGTTTCTCGGTGGATTCACGAGTCCATAATGACGGTTTGCCAGGCTTTCGGGTTTGAACCAATATTGAGCAGCATTGTGAGTAGAGTGCCCTTTTTGGCTTGGTGGTATTGCAGTTAAGCGGGGATCCGACTCACTGCAAGGCCTCGTTTGTCTCATGTTGGTCGAGTCACGGACACCAGCTTGGTTATGCAAGTGCTCAATCCCATGCAGTCTCAGGTTGCTACGCTGTTCCAGCTTATCTGCACCTGCTGTAAAGACGG
>CAJNDV010037416.1:0-12500 GCA_905221635.1 Symbiodinium sp. CCMP2456 | reverse complement strand
TCTGGAAAGCTATAGACATACTCATCCAAAGAGGACCCAAAGCACAATGTCTTCTCCAGCTTCATCGTGAGTGGGTGCCGTGAGGTTCTCCTATGTGTACTATGCATCCGTGACCTGGAGCTTCGTGGGCTGCGCCCTCTGCGGTTTCGGCGCATACCCGCATCTTGGCCTGTACGGCACCGCTTTCGGAAGCACCAGGCCTTTTTGGTCCGCTCTCTACACTCTAGCCGATAGCCGATAGCCGAACTCGGCATCGGCATCCTTGGCATGTGCACCCGAAACAACTGATTGCAGAAAGTAGCCTACAGACATGTGAAAGTCAACATAGTAGAAGCAGCTTCACGATTGCAGCACGCTTGCCGAGACTTGCTAATCTACACAACACCGGCTGAAAAGGGTTGGCTCCGGCGACGAATGTTGCTAGAGATTTCGGACAGTGCTCAGGTTGATGCAGGCCTGCACCGGCGGGGAGCTTCTTGGGCTCTATTTTAAGGTTTTTTCCCTTTTGGCTGTCTGCATTCCTTCATAGCTCAGCCACTGGAGCTGTTTCCGACTGATGGTTGGGCCTTGTGATCAGACGACTGCTGGGCAAGCCACAGCGACGTTTAGCTGATCTGCGGCCTTCTTTGACAGACCTGAATAAAGCGAGTTCGCTGCCCAAGGTACAGTAGAACGACTCGCCCCGCTGCCAAGGTTCTCTTATGACATGCATGGCCACTACCAGACCATCGCGCAAGTCACTGTTGCTGTTCTGGTCTCTTGGCCGTGTTGAGTGGCGCTTGTTTTCGTCGGGAACCGTAGGATGCAATCGGCTAATTCAGAACCCTCCCACCTGCAACATCCTCCTTACCTCTGACTTGAAAGTGCAAAGGCTACACTAGTGGAAGCTTCGTTCAACTCTGCTTCGACCACCGCATTTGAATTCTTGCGGAGGTGTCAGCAGTTTGAATGAACGTTGGGAGAACCAGTTGGCGTGTTCATCGGCAGACTCCCAGTATGGCTGCAGGGGCACACGGTCGGAAGGTGAGGCAGCCCAGTAGGGCACAGTCGCAATTAAGACAAGTGAGAATTTCTCCCGGCCTGCGCATAATGCCTGTAGCATCGAGAACATGTTATCCATCGCAGGCCAAAGTGCATAAGCAATCGCCGAAGTGCTTGTCAGCTTCTTGAGTTTACAGGTCCGCATGCTGATAGAGACCGTGCTGTTGGACAAAGCGCCGAGGGATCTGGCAGTCAAGCAGCTCGAGGACCGACGTCTGCGGTTTTGCCGCCTATTGGTTGTCCTTCTTTATAGACAGACAAATCAGATGTGCTTCATGATGGCCTTATGATACGGATCAGAGGGGCCACGGGGCCGGTTTCTTGTGCCATGGCAGACGGTGTAGACTCAGGTAGGAACCTTCCCAAGACGCTTGAGTTTTGTGCAGGGTTCTGAAGCAGGTATATGATCAAGGAGAATCCGGCCATAGCTGTCTTTGAACTCACGGAGGGCTGCATCGCAGTGTTGTTCGCTCTTCATCGCTTGGTCGGTGGCTGGTGTTGCATAACCAAGAATCTCCGACATGAAAGTGTCAGGACCTGTTGGACACCATCCAAAATTCATACATGCTCTTCTTCGCGGGCAAGTGGCCAGGTCAAAGAGGGGTAAGGTTTCGCGGACGGCCCCGTGATGGAGTTTCAAGCATGTCCGTGTTGGTGGTTGATGCAAGACGAAATCCTTGAAGTGGTTTCTCGCTCATGCACATCAATGCACTTCAGAAGCCTTTGTGAATATCTACAGCCGAAGGTTTCGCTTCGGTAAGACTCGCCAGCATATTTCCCAGACTGCGAGTCTCACGTTTCTTCACCAGAAGACTCGATGCCTGAACGGACCCGCCTTCAGCTTTGCAAGGTATGACCAGATGTCGGAGAACCATGCGAAGGTTCTCAGCTGTGTAACTTGAGTGTTGAAGTTGGATGGTGAAGGTGTCAGTCATTGGTGCTTGCATGGGCTTACGCCCACGTTGCTTCCTGCACGACTCCACGCCACAAATAAAAGTGCCGAGGCATAGGGCTTCTCACTTAGAAAAAGATTGTTCCGGCTCAACAACCTGAAGCCCGCGACTCTGTGAGACTTCTTCGGGTAGGCTCGTGACATGCTCAACGCCGCCAGAGCTCTGCACGCGGAAAGCTCCCCAGCTCTCGAGGCAAGAGCTGAGCTCGTTTGTGCTCATTTCGTTTCGGAGCTCTCAGGGCGAACTCGGATTTCGTGAAGATTCGGAGTCGGGCTTTGTGACTTTGGCCTTCGTCTGTTCTGCGACCACGGAGCACGTCGAATTTGACAGTGGCAGGTTGTTCCAGGACCACGTTTGCCTTTCAAGCTCCTCGGCCTGTCTGCGTAGATCTTGTTTAGATCATGATGTTGGCCAGTCCTGGACTTGTACACACTTTGTGTGGTCTCTGGTGATCCCAACAGCTTGTGAATGCATTTGCAACCGTAAGCCGGCGGATGTGCAGTAGTTTAAAACCTGGAGTCAGAGACTGACTCGTTTTGAACGAGGCCTAACCATGTCCCCAGGCTGTACCAGGGCCTCATGAGATGTTTGTTGTGGAGAGTAGCTGCTGAGTAGCTATCTCAAGATGTTGTGAGTCAGACAGCGTGACCACAGACTTCGAAACCTTATTAGAAGTTTGCTCCTGGTCACTCAGTGTTGCACTGCGCTAACTTGAAAGCACTTCTTCCAGCCAGGAGCATTTCGCAATCTGCCCAGGCACACCCTCTATGGACAAGTCCTGGACAACTTGGATACGGGCATCTCACAGCTATTTGGACCGAATACGGCTTGGGTTTCCCAGTTTAAAAGGCTTTCACCAGCATTAGCTGGTTTTTGGTGAACTTACCAACTTGTCACAGGAAGGCGGTGGTAGAAGGACTTAGAGGTGATTGTGTGAGGTCCATGCTCGAAAAGGCGTACATGGGTCTTCTAAGTAAAGTCAAGTGTAAAGCTTTCAGCACCTGGGCTCTTTGCATGTGACCGCAAACACCGCTACACTAGGCGGAAGGCAGGTGCGGAGAACAAGATATGTGGCAAAGCCAACATGTGCCTTGCTTGTTGCTGTCCCAAGTCTATGCCACTCCTGGAATCCCCGGACACGTTTGTAGATCTGTCTCCAACTCGAGAACCCTCTCAAGCCGTACAGCCTCGCGCGGCATCTTGTCTGTCAGGTTGGGAGTGTTGGTCATCACTGCCAAGGTGCGAACCCAGCACCGTTGAGCAGCGCTCTACCAGCACGACAAGCTAATGCAAACATGTGACATCCTCGCGGCTGTGACGTGCCTGTTCTTCTGCCGGTACATATGTGCGGCTGCGGCATGAAGGGGAAAGAGCTTGACCGTCGTATCTCCGCGGTGTTTCTAGTGCTTCACATGCTCCTTCGTCGCACAGGAGTGGAAGACCGAGAAGGCGCCAGCTTTGCCTTTTCATCTTTTAAGGTTGCTTCTGCACCGCCGACACACGTTCGCATTTTATGATGTGTCATCGCATATTCCCTGTGCTCGCATCTAGATGAGGTTGCGGTTTTTTAGGCAAGAGTCGGAGTAGAGCCCATATTCAAGGCCTGCAGGAGGCAGGAAGGTGCAGTATCGTCCTGAGTCGTCACGACGGGAGCCGGGTGAATGGAGGCATGTTCTTCGTGCATAGGTGCTGGCCTGGGTAGTCGTGCTTTTTCATTCAGCTGGGAGTCAAGAAGCAGCACTGCTGTCAGAAGAATTCAAGCTCAAGTTTTTAATTGAAGCGACCAGCTATCCCTCACCGCATCAACATCCGGGTCCGAGACCAGTCTGCTGTCGGTGTACCCTTCGTGTCGACTTTAAGGGCTACTCCCATCATTCTGCGCTGGCTGATTTGGGTCGGGTAGGAGACGACACGCGAGACTCCGACAAAAGATGTTAAATGAGGCACGGGAATACCAACGACTCCCGAAGCCAGATGATGCTTGAAGCGACCGGCACGACAACCAGGAAACGGAACACTCCCTGAGACGACACACGAAATTGCGGTCGCGAAATTCTGAAATCCATCCACGGCTGGGGCTGCAATTCGTACACGTACAGTTTGTGGTCCAAGCAGCCAACCACAGGTGCGGGGCCTTCGCACGAAAGCCGGAATGTTACGAACGTACAGCTCCGCTGTGACCTTTTGCAACACAGACTGAACACATGGACAATACCTGCATAGGCTGCACACGTGTCCGCAAATTCGAAGATCAGGCTCGAATGCGCTGTCATGATCACGAATTACTGTTACCGGCTTTGGCCAGATTGAGACGGAGAAGTCCTCGGCGCGTCAAGCGGCCGAGAGCCACCAGCAGACCCAACTCACCGATCTCGCTCCCTGGCTGCAGGGCCTTTTGGCCTTTTGTTGAGCCATCCGAGCTGGTGCAATCGTAGCATGCCGTAGCTTGAATGTAGACCCTCGGCCTCGCATGGAACGTGGACCGATCCAGGAGTTTGAAAAACTCGTTTCAGAAACTCGAACGGGGCAGTGCTCCAGGTTTGGGCCTCACAGCTTCCGTAAGCCATAGCTTTAACAAAGGCACAAGGAACGCTTGCGTAGCAATAGGGAAACAATGAGACCTGAACACTGAAGACTTGAATAGCCATCAGCAATGCTCGCGCAATCGCGTGAGCCAACCTTTCGTAACATGCCTTTGGCCAAAGTTTCCTCCGTACCATGCTGTGCCGAAAGGCAGCAACGACCTCCCACAGTTTGCCTGCTACCCTGTAAGGATGTGCTTGCGCTGCCAAATTGTGGACTGATTCGGCTGATATTTCCAGAAACTAGCTGGGAACCATTCAACTGCGTTCAACACCTACAGACGGCATGTGCTGAGATGCCAAAGGCGGACGCAAGTCAAGGCGATTCACGTAGTTCCATGCAGCGGTTTGGCTGTAATTCGCATGCGCGGTCTTCGTGAAAACAACCGACTTAGGGACGTACAGCAGCCTGCTGTAAAATTGTGCACGCATCTTTTCGGTCGTCCGGGGCTACATAAGTTGGGCGAAGGGTGCTTGGGACGGACACCTCCTTCCTCTTGGTTGCTGCAGCCAATGCGGCTTCCTCCTCTGCCCTCTTTTGGTTTGTGCATTCCGCACGATTGTCTTCTTCTCGTTCCTATTACCTCTCATGCAGAACTCTCACCAAAGCAGCTAAAAGCTCCAACCAATCCAAACCTCAAGACACTGGCCTAGGAGGGACTTGACGTAATGGATCCTTCCGCTACTGGCACAGGTGGCAGGCACGGACAGGGATTTCTGTGGATGTGGGACAACCATAGACAATAGAGACAAGTGCTCCCACTTCTAGTTGCCTCACTTCGTGTTCCCGTATCAGTAACCCCAGTGCTGCTCGCCTGCGTACTAGCTGATAATAGGAGCCGGTAGTGCGCTTCTCTTTTTTCTACAACACGTCGCATTTCAAATCACCGATCCAGTCCCTTCAACCGGCCTGCTGCGAAGGCCTGGTATGCCTTAAACATGACAGCATACGGCCGGATAGGTTACGAACCACCAGTTCAATGAATCCTAACTGAGCCATCCTACATCGTGACAGACCTCTGCAGATGTAACATCCAGACAGTGGACTGTCCCATTCCAACACAGCACATGGAAGGTCGGCCGTGAAGAAGATCGTCCATGAGCGCCTTCGCTAGATCAAGACTTGGGTGTGCAGAGGGGGAATCGGAAGCGAGGATTGCGTTCGTTTAGGTGCAGGCTTGTAGGAGAGCTGTGCCATCGAAACGTCACGTAGGAAGTCTGTCTATTCGCGCAGCCAGTGGTCCCGCTCCACATGCTGTCGAAGCTAAATGAGCGATTAGGTAAGGTTAGTATACAATTACCCTTGATTGCGGGCCTAGCAGGACCCAGTGCATGCACACAGTCAATGCGGTCGTGTAAATGCATGGTCTTTTACTACTAGTTGGGCCCCCTGCCGCTGTCTGTTTCTGCCATGCTAAGGACCAGCAACGCGCCCTACATCCACCGAATCATGGAGAAACAGCGAAGCTTCCAGTCTCCTGGATGAAGAGACTTTTTTGGTGAGGTCATGTCTGCGGTGCACGAGTACTCTCGCCCCGAATCCGAACACCATCCGTTGACCGCGCCCACAGGGTCTCATCGATGACTGCCGTCGCGCGTCCGGATTCCTCAAAAGAGTGAAAGAGAGATTCAATGTCCAGCTGGAATTCTTGTGATTTGCGCATTCAAAAAACCTCCTTGTGCGAGCAAGACTGTGTACGTGTTGGCGGTCCTTGGACGGTCCAGGACGGTTTCGATTAGCGCTCCAAGCCAAATCCGGTAGCCTCACAACATAAAACTCCGGTTTTCGGGATGGTTGGTTCGGGCAAAACCAACACATACAAGGGGTCGCTTGGGCGGAATGCAGTGAATGCAGTTCTCAGCACATGTCTGATGTTGTAGCGGCCTTCTTTTTGGTGGCATGGATCGGCGGCCATGCTGGGGAAAAGCCATTCCCAGTGCGCATCTATTGTTCCAGCGGAGTTGGCATCTACATAGGGCTTGTTTTTCTGCTGTCGTCGATGTTGTCGTCGTCGCGCTGATCGATGCGGCGGAATGCAATATCAGCACATGCCTGATGTTGTAGCGGCCTGGGTTTGGGTGGCATGCATCGGCGGCCACACTGGGGGAATGCAATTGCAGTGCGTATCCTGCCAGCGTCTACATGGTGCTTGTTGTTCGGTTGTCGTCGATGCTGTCGTCGTCGTGGAGGCGGAATGCAGTTCTCAGCGCATGTCTAATGTTGTAGCATGATCTGTGACATCGATCGCCGTCCACGCTGGGGGAATGCAATTCGCGCGTGCATCTGTTGTTCGGCTGTTTAGCCAGCATATGCCAGCATCTACATGGGGGTTGTTATTCTGTTGTCGTCGATGTTGTGTGGGTCCGTGTATCGCTCACACCCGCGTCTAAGGCGTTTGGAATAAAAGCGAAACTAAGAGCCGACTTTCATGTGTCGGTGGACTCATGGCACCCATGGCTTTCCTTTTGAAGCTTATAAGAGTATCGCGAAGGTATCGCTGGGATATCGTGGCAATA
The DNA here is from genome assembly GCA_905221635.1 of Symbiodinium sp. CCMP2456. NCBI lineage: Eukaryota > Dinophyceae > Suessiales > Symbiodiniaceae > Symbiodinium > Symbiodinium sp. CCMP2456. The sequence goes on along the minus strand of CAJNDV010037416.1, from coordinate 5,407 downwards.
ACCTAAATTTCCCGAGTTTTTGCCCGAAGTGTTGCAGATAGAATCGGGGCCTAACTGCAGATTGAATTCTAAATTGCTTGAAGCCCAGCATCCCCGACATATCCTGACAATCAAGTTTACACAACTTGGAGACTACAAACAGCGTCCGCACTGTGGTTTCGCATATCTCAATCTACTCTAGATTGCAATGAAAAGCACTTGAAACCCCAGCGTCTGCGACGTATCCTGAAATTGAGCCTACGCGACTTTATGGCTGCAGACAGTGTCCACGCTGGGTTTCGCATATAGAATTGGTGCCAACAAGCGTCCGCGACATGTCCTCACAATTGAGCAATTGAGCTACCATGCCTGCTTTGAGGAGCCTTGAAGATGATATGTTGGACACATTCTCGAAAGCTGCTGGGCAAAGAAACGAGCAGGAGTTCAGTGAACTTTTCGGCAGTCAAGACAGAGAGATATTTGCTTTAGGGCAAGTCTGTGTGGCCATTTGCAGCGCATTGTGCACGAATCGGAGTGGCAGTTGCGTCACTGCTTCACAGTTTGTTAATGCTTCCGACCTCAGGCCTCCAAATACGAAGCATTTAATTTGGGTTGTTTCAACACGACATGGTCTCGCGACCACGCATCATGCGCGCAGTCCAGACTCAATGTTGCTGTGTTTCTGAAGCTACTCCTGTCTAGCCTCAACTCACGCCCAGGTTTTCGAAGTTGTGAAGGCCATTCTGAAGCACGACCAGGTGCGATGTGTAGGATTCATGTTTTGATAGTCTGGGACTTGGTGATGACGCGACAGCCGCGCCGCTTTTGAACTTCGCTTTTTGCAAGGGTTGATATGGTTGTTTTGGCGTGAGCTCTGGGCACTGGTTGACGTCGATATATATATATATATGTATATGTATATATACATATATATATATATATATGTATATATCAACTTTCAGGAGGATATCTGCAGCGCTCTCACCTGGATCTTGGTATGGCTCATTTTCCGACAGAAGTCCAGAGTATTTCGTTGGCCTGAACGATGCCGGGAACGTGGTCCATCTAATTGTTACCAGTCCGCCTTGGCCCAGCCCGCAAGTGAAGAGGGCCGACGAATTGCTCGGCTGTAACCCCGAAGCCGTGACTTGAAAGAGGCCGTAATTTGGGGTGAAGTGCCCAAGCCGCGCGGCGCAGGAGCAGAAGCTGGAGAGCTCCGGAGTGGCTTGATATCGACTTGAGCCTGCCCGGAGCGTGGGGTCTTGAGGGCCACAGGACATGTCGCTCACCAAGTTAGGCCCTCTGTGCTATTTCCATGGCAGTCAGAGCTTTGTGCGAACAACAAGGCAGACATCGAAGGTCTCGCCAACCTTGAAGGCATGCGCACGCCGCTCGGCTGCATCTTGAGGTTCGGCTGGTTTCCGAAATTGTTGGGATGCCTGCCCAAGTTCATGCGCTGAGTATGTTACTTGCAGTGCTTGGCGGTAGCTGTGGGTCCTGCATCAGGCTGGACGACGTCAACACGTTTTACAAAGACATCAATGAGTACATGGATGTCATGGAGCGGGAGGGAAGCATGGATCGTGGTGTTGCACTTCGGATGCAACCGGCAGGCCTGTTCGCCCTCTGTCTCCTGAGCCAAGTCTTGAAAATCCCGAACCAAAGATGCAGCTGCCATGGTGGCTCTGCAAAGGGTTCGGCAATCAACGGTTCGGAGCATGTGAGTTGTGTGGTTTTAGGCCTTTGTGCATTTGCACGGTATCCGTAAGTCGAGGCTATCGGGTACTGGTGGCATTTGGCGCCAGGTAGTGGTTGTGTCGCAGAAGTTTTTCTCTCTTCTTCCGGTCGAAGGTCCATAGCTGGATCGTTTCTAGGTCGCGCTGCAGGGTCCTACAGTTGATGCTGAGCAGCTCAGATGTCTTGTGGAGGCATCTTCTCGGGTTGTGTATGGTCTCGAGCTTCTGAGACACATGTGCCACCCAACATGTTGCAGGAGCGTTGCACAGTAATTTCACAGAGCAGACGCGCAAAGACTCGACCCGCCGTCTGGCATTAAACGGAGGAATCCCAAGCCTAAGCCAATGCCAATGTTGTCCCCGTAGCCATCTGAGGTCGATACCGTTGTCGGAAGCCTGCAGGCTTCGGGGCTTCGGGACTGGGTGGGGTGGATGGGTGCAGTAATTGTACGTAGTATGCGAGTGATCGCAGCGAGCAGTTGGATCATGGACAGCCACCAGGATACCCAGGAGTGCGCATGTAGCGTAAATGGTTCTCTCTTTCACACAGGCCAAGTTGTTTGTCCATGTCGTTCGGAATGTTGTGGCTACATCTTCTGGTGAAGTTGTAATTTGTGACGAGAGGAAAGCCAATCGTCTAAGCATTCCCCTTTTAAAACTCCGCCATACAAAAACGGAGCATCTTGCTGGAATCTTGCGTGGCCTGGAGAGCAATCTAATTACTTACCTAGGGTGGTGCAACACTTGCCAAAACGAAACTCAACTAAGCTACCGTGCGGTCAGCTTCACAGCTAAAGGACAGTACTTGCCACTCACTCGCCTTTCCGTCAAGAAGTGCAGTCTACTTGAGTGACGACGGTTCTTCAAGAGTACCTATACCCATTTCGATACTTTAAACTTTGCCGCGCTGCCTCGGGTGGCTTGGGTGGCAGAACTACGGAAACCGTCTGCATGCTGCGGGGTTGGTTCGAAGCTGAGGCCCGCCTCACCGTCCTCGTCAGCGCTTTGACCGCAGCCACTGCTGCCTTGGGCGAGGCCAGGTAAGCACAGTCATGGTTGGCAGGGCAGGCTGTTGCCGCCTTGGTATACATGCAGTGCATAGCATTCCGTTAGCGCTGTGCTAGCAGAGAGGCTTGACGGCCGGGTTTAGTGCCTCATAAGCCTGCGGCTCGAGGTCGGTGTCCTGTGCCTGAAAGACGCCATTTACTGAGGCGGGATGCGTTGATCATATGTGGGTTGAGTATTCTCCAACTTCGAGCATGCATGGTAGTTTGTACAACCTGTGCACACGGCAGTTGCTTTTCTGCTGCAAGTATACCATACCTAATTTACTATTATTTGTTCTTCTCGAGGGTTCCTGCAAAAAACATGGTTTTTTCAAAAATAAAGGAACTGGAACGGTCTTCGCGCTCACAGCTTCAAGGCTTCCAGGGCTGCTATCATACTCTTCAGAAGTTCGCCTGCGCATCACTTGCGCAGAGGGCTCTGGGGCCAATTTCTGGACTTAGTGCCCGGACACCTGTGAGGCTGCGGTACGCAGCCGGACCGGCACGTGGCGCGAAGCTAAGCTGGAGAGAGAGAGAGAGAGATCCTTTTGGTCTTCCAACTCTTTGGTCGTGTGGGTACTGCCCTCGTCTAGTTTGAAGCTTCAGAGCTCCTGGATGCGGGCTGCGGCTTGATGGTTGATGCTTGCGAATTTGTATCCGTTTGTCCCGGTCCCGGTTGGGCCGGGTTGTTGCAGTGCACAAGAAACATGCAGATCTGACATGTACGTGGAGAGGCGGGAGATGCTTTTGGTTAGATATCCTCAATCCGAAATACCTTCAAAGCCTCCCGGAGCATCCCGGCGCCTCCAGCCTCCAGCTGCCAGAGGTTCAGAACGCACGCGACTCGCACACGGGGCCCGGGGCAATGACCCCTGGGCCTGGCCTCTGAACCGGCGTGGGCACTGGGTACATTGGGTACATGCAACATGACAGCACGGTTAGCCGCCACAGTAAACTCCAGCACGGAAAGGGTCCCTTTTCGGAGTGGCAGTGAGGGTGCCTTAGCTGCTTTGGTCTGCACGCTAGTCTCCTAGTCTCCTAGCACCTCGGAAGGCTTCGCCAGATGGCTTTGGCTTGAAGTTCATCCTTCTGAATCTTGCGGAGAAATCTCGGAAGCAACCCGCCCCAGGGTGACCTCCAGCACGAAGCCCCGAACTCGACTCGATGCCTGCCCTGCCCTGCCCTGCCCTGCCCTGCCCTGCCCTTTTCTAGTTGTGTTTCAAGGGTGACAGCTTTTACGGACATGCGGACATGCGCATGAAGTTTTCTGGAGCCAGTGCCTGCGGCGAGAGAGCTCGGCAATAAGCCAATTTTTGTGGGGTCGTGGTTCTACAGTGGAAGGAAGCCAGAAGCTCGTGAGCTGACCCGAGATGATCTAACCTGTTCTGAAAGAGCCCGGTCCGAAAGCCCGAACCCCAGACGGTCAGCAGGAGCTGGATGTGCACAACGAACTGCAACGATCCCCACGACTCGGGTTTGTGCGGTCTCCGCAGCAAGATGCCCGCCCCTATCCTCCTTAGCTCATGATTCTTCCTCCCAGTCTCACAACATGAGTCAGGTTAGACTCTTCTCGCCCATTGCAGGCTAGCACTCTGGTCTCTCGAGATGTGCACTGAACAACCCTCCATCAAGCACAGGGTTAAAGACCTCCCACAGACCTGTGTCTGTATGCAAGACCGTAAAGGTTGGTGGTGGGACGGAGGAAACTGTCGATGAATGTTTGTCTGGCCTTTCGAAGGCATTAAGACTTGGTTGACCAGTCGATTCCCCGACGGACGTGTTCACGAGAGAGGGCATCGGCTGTTTCATCTTTGCCCTCTCCTTGGATTTCCTTCGTCTCCCGACTCACCCTGTCGCTGATACGAACTCCGCACTGTCTCGGCCTCGCTTGCTCCGAAATGAGAAAAGTGCTGCAGCGGATGCTGGGTTTTATTGAACCGTCAAAGGTTGGACTAAGCGGCCAGATTCGGTTACTTTACTCTGGGTTTCTGGACAAGGCTTGTTGAAGGTAAAGCTACTAGTCAAGAGTGTTCAACGTGTGTGCAAGCCTGCTAAGCCCAGTTTTGGCCTCGCCTCTGGACATTCCAAAGGCGCATGTTACTTTCCTTGAAACATGAATTGCCTAAGCATGCTGTACTCTGTGGGCGAACTGGTGGGTTGGGACTCAGCGAACTTTATCCGGCATCCCGGCAACGTGCCGACGCGCGTTTGATTGACCCTTTAGTATCACAAATGCGCAGTAGTGGCCTCGTTTTCAGGATTCGGATGTTGAGGCTTGGCAGTTTGGCTCTGTGAGGCATGTAGGTTACAGCTCCTTGAAAGGAATGGTGGGAAATTTGAGACAACGTGGGGCTCCATTTCTGTGCTGTTGGTGAAGAACGTCTCGAAGCGTGTGGAGCAGCATGCAACAGGACAGGCATCCCCGTTCGAGTTTGTCAGACAACAATGCTTCCAATATGTTTTCATATCTGCATCTCTGTTGATGTCGTGCTCAAAAGTTGCATGCCGTCTGCGCCGCAACGTCTCCCCCGTGTGCTTCCGGCTGCAGATGACAACGATTACTAGTTACAGTAGTCATGCGGCATGTCACACACACACACACACGCACACGCACACGCACACGCACACGCGCACGCACACACACAC
>CAJNDV010037415.1:2089-14983 GCA_905221635.1 Symbiodinium sp. CCMP2456 | reverse complement strand
GATAGCTAGATAGCTAGATAGCTAGACAGCTAGACAGATAGACAGATAGATAGATAGATAGATAGATAGATAGGTAGATAGGTAGATAGGTAGATAGGTAGATAGGTAGATAGATAGTGGCGGCATGTACTGCCCAGGAGAAGGAAGAGAATGCCAGCCGTTATTCGCGCATGTACCGCAGGCACATGACTTGCTTCTCTAGCTTGACTCTACGGTCAGGGAAGAGAGCAAGAGATGGAGACAAACAAACCCTAAACCCTAAACCCTAAACCCTAAAGCCGAAAACCCTAAAGCCCTAAAGCCCTAAATAAGACAGCCAGGCATCCCCAAGGTAGCAAGGGAGCCAACTGCGAGGTTCCAGGGCAGATAGTGCTCCGAAGCCAGTCAAAGCCAAACCCTAAACCCTAAGCCCTAAACCCTAAACCCCAAACCCTGAAACCTCTGATTCGTAACCTCACAAAGCCCAATCTCGCGAATATAAGGGACTTGACAGTAAGAATAGCGGTTAGTTTATAGTATACGATACTTATTAACTACTGTAGGACCCCCAACATAGTATTGTAGGGACTGGCGGCACGGGGCGGCATGGCAGGTAGGAAACCTACACCACCCATGCTCCGCACTCCGCGCGCCTTACGCAAGCATCAGCAGCATCATTGTCACCGTTGGCGTTTCCTTTCCCCTGCCTTGCGGCATTTGAAACCGCCTAGGGCCCAGAGGCGACCCCAAACCCACGTGACGAAGCATCATCGGTGCGTGGCGCTTCTTTTCTCCTTCGTGGAGTCTTTCATGCGGTGCCGCCCTTCAGACTGCGCGACCCTTATCCTTAAACCCTAAACTCTTACAGGCATCTAGCAAAACCTGAGACGTTTTAGGGGGCCTAAAGGCTAAACCCGATCCCATACCCTGGACCTGTTCTTCTCCAAACTTCTGCAAACTGACCCCTAAACCCTAAACCCTAAACCCTAAACCCCAAACCCTAAACCGCTTTCCTGCAGGCAAGCTGCGCTCATCGCGCATCTCCCCCTGTCTTCGGGCCAGCATTTCCTGCCCCAAAAAAGGGCTGTTGGGATTTTTCCGGGTTTAGGGTTTAGGTTTTAGGGTTTAGGGTTTAGGGTTTGTAGGGGGGGTTCGGGATTTAGGATGGTTTTTGTGCCAAAATGTAAACTCTAAACCCTCTAAACCCCTACACCTAAACCTAAACCTAAACCCCTGCACCCTAAACCTCTATCTCTAACCCCTGGACAGATTTCAGATTTTACGCTTCGGGCTTCCTTTTTGTGGCGAAGATGTCTGGCCTCAGGTGCTTTGGAGTTCAAGAAGAGCTTCAGATATTGATAACAACAGCAAAAATAGCAACAATGATAGTAATGATCATCAAGTAGTAATACCGGGGCACGGATAAAGACCCTGAGTGATAGGATGCTTAATAAAAATTATGCAGGAAGAGATCCTACTTTCAAGGCACGGGTCTTCTTCTTAGAATCCCTGCAATACACGTGGGATCTGAGGAACCCCAAACCAGGTAATTCCTGGAATCCTAATCCTAACCCCAAAACCCCAAAGCCCTAAACCCCTAAACCCGAACACCTCAACCCCAACCCCAAACCCCCCTAAACCCTAAACCCTAAACCCGAAACCCCTAAACCCTCAACCCTGATACTTACTAAGCCCTCCAGCATCCCGAAGCGCTCCACCCTAAAAACCCCGAAACCCTGATCCAGAAACCCTCGGGCTCAGGGTTTAGGGGCTTAGGGGCTGAGGGGTTTAGGGTTTAGGGTTTTTATAGGAGTTAGTATAGGGTTTAGGGTTGTATAGGGTTTAGGGTTTAGGGTTTTATAGGGTTTAGGGTTTAGGGTTTTATAGGGTTTAGGGTTTGACCCCAAACCCAAATAACCTTGCTCGACGCCTCAAGGGAAGATGGCTGCCCCTAGCCGCGGAGGGCGCACGGCCATTCAGCGCAGCTGGGCGCAGCTTGAGCCATTAGCGCTTCGCGGTCGCTTGAGTGAAGGCCCCTCGTTCTCGTGATTTGGTTCACACCAGGCTCCAATGTTCATCCCCGATACACCCTAAACCCTAAACCCTAAAGCCCTTGTTCTCGTGATGTGGTTCACAAGAGGCTCATTGGGCTAGACCCAGAGACGAATATCTATGTGGTTTCAGTTTAGGGTTCAGGGTTTAAGCTCTCGTTAATGCAGAATCCCTGCGAACATGCTAGGAACAGTCTTTGATGAGTTTCCTTGAGACCTATTCCCTAAAGCCTATGCCCGGCCCTAACATCCAAAACACACGGCTGCCGTCAACTTCTAAGAATGTTGGCCATCAGGAGGGGTTCCGGACATAGTAGATTCAGGGTCTGTAAGGGCTTTAGAAGTTTATGGTTTAGGGGTTGTGGGGTTTAGGGGCTTAGAGGTTTAAGGGTTGAGGGTCTCGGCGTGTTCGGTGTTTTTTAGGGCTATCTTCGGGCTTCTGGAGCTTCCGGTGTCCAACTTGACACCAGGGTTTAGGAATGAGGGTTTAGGGTTTAGAGTTTTGGATTTAGGAATTCGGGTTTAGGGTTAGGATTCAAGGTTTAGGGTTAGGGTCTGGAAGTGGAGCATGCTGACCCTGGAATAATTCCACTACCATACGAGACCTGAGCGTTCGGGCGTTTTGGTTCGGGGTGCGCCCAGACTCGCTCTTCCAGTGGTTACCATTCCAACTGATGAGCACCCTGGCCACCCTCAACCCTAGACCCTAGACCCTAAACCCTAAACCCAAAGCTCCGTGAAGAGAGGGAGTCCGAACAAACATTGGCCCCAGAGATCAAGTTCTTCGAAACAAAATAGCAGCAATAGCAGTGCCGTAATACCTAAAATTGGCTTTTCGAGGGAAGGTATATTGTAGTATGTACTGATATGTGCTAATGGAGCAGGGACTATAAGGGTATGTTCTTACTCATCCTTCCGACTGTCATATAATGCGAAGCCCAAACTAGGCCCATTGGAAAGTAGCGGCCCAAATCCGGACCAGTTCTACAGGCTCTTTCACAGTTGGAACGCATCCTTGATGCTGAAGCAAGCCCATCCTTCTGTTGCAAGGACACCCTGGCTAACCCTAAACCCTAAACCCTAAACCCCTAAACCCTAAACCCCTAAACCCTAAACCCCTAAACCCTAAACCCCTAAACCCTAAACTTTCAACCTCTACCCCAAGCCATAATTTTTGGGAGCATTCCTCTACAACCCATGCAAGACTGCACCGCCAAAACCCAGTCTCATTTTTGGGCGCCTTCGGTGTAGGGTTTAGGGTTTAGGGGTTTAGGGTTTAGCGTTCTCAGTTTCAGAACATCTAAACTACAAGCTACAGACCCAAAAAAATCCCTGGGACCCTGCAATTTGGGGAGCTCAGGTAACAGGTCTTGTCAGGCAATGAAGTGCGCAGCACCGTCATCGTAACCCTCAAGCCCATTCTAGCACAGGCAGCAAAAAAAAATATTGAACCACAAAAACCACCGACAAAACAAGCTACGTAAATCAAAGCCCTAAAGTAACCAGAAGAAGGGCAATGAGCAAGCCGCTCCATCTTGTTCATTAGAAAGCAGAACCCAACATTAAAAAGGAGCCCGATAACCCTAAACCCCAAACCCTGACACTAAACCCTAAACCCACCAAACCCTAAACCCCAAAACCTAAAACACTCACCTCAAACCCTGAACCCGAAAAGGAGCCCGCCTGAACCCTTAACCCTCACCCCGAAACCCCCAAGCTTAAACCTCAAAAATACCCATCAACAGAAAGAACCCTGAACCCTAAACTCTAAACCCTGAACCCTAAACCTAAACCTGAAACCCCCGAAACCTCCATAAACAGAAAGGAGCTCAGGGGGATCTGCCTGGAGTTGCTTGGCCTCGGCGATTTGCTGGGCCCGCGACTTCCTGGGCTCCGCTCGGCAGAACGCAGCAGGGGAGGGTTTTGGGTGTATTTCTGGGGTTTTATATAGGGCTGATATGGGGATTATATGACCTACATAGACTTAGGCTTAATATAGGGTTTATACAGGCTTTATATATGCTTTTTTATAGGGTTTCTAGGGGGGTTATACAAGCTTTTATGTAGGGTTTATACAGGTTTTGAGGTTAAGGGCGTAGGGATTGGAGTTTGGGGTTTAGGGTTTCGGGTTGAGGATTGAGGGTTTGGGGTTCAGGAGTTTAGAAGCTTTGGGTTTCGGGTTTAGGGATGGCGAAGAAGCAACTGAAAATACGGTTTAGGGTTTAGGGTTTAGGGTTTAGGGTTTAGATCAAAGGATCTCAAAATCGGAGATCCAGGAAGACCGAGAAGAACAGAAGGCAACCGGAATCCAGAGCAACCTTAAACCCTATGAGAACCATAAGCTCCAAGAAGAACATGGTAGTTCTCTAAACAAGGGTCCCTTATAAACAAACCCTAAAAAGGACCTTAATTTAGAGAACTACCCATACATTAAAGCAAGAGCTGAACCCCTAAACCCAAAACCAGGGAAGCCAGCAGCACCCCTAAACCCTAAACCCTAAACCCTAAACCCTAAACCCTAAACCCTAAGCCGGGGTGCGTCATCTCACTCAGCAGCCGCTCACGCTCGGCCAGGTCCTGGCGTAGCGATGTCCACAAGCAGGGTTTAGGGTTTAGGGTTTAGGGTTTAGGGTTTAGGGTTTAGGGTTTAGGGTTTAGGGTTTAGGGTTTAGGGTGTCCACAAGCAGGGGTTGTAGATGATGCGAAAGGGGGATGTAGAGGGTTCCTTAAACCCTAAACCCTAAACCCTAAACCCTAGCCTTAAACCCTAAACCCTAACCTTAAACCCTAAACCCTAAACCCTAACCCTAAACTTTAAGGGTCTAGGGGATCCTAACTCTTTGGGGGGCCTACACTATGGCCCCGTGCGCTCTGGAACTCCCATATCATGGAAAGGATCAGCAGTTCTAGCCCTTGGCTTTGAGCCGTGTAAGGGTTGGGTTTTGGGTTTTGTGGTTTTGGGTTTAGGGTCCTAAACCCTAAGCCCCAGACCCTCTAAGCCCATAGCTGATGGACACAATCCTAGGGTTTAGGGTTTAGGGTTTAGGGTTTAGGGTTTAGGGTTTAGGGAGTACATTTGCTGACTCAAGGCATGTCGGAAACTGCCATGTCCACATGTTACGCACAACAATCACAGCAGTGAGCCGAACAAAAATAGCCCGAAACCCTTACAGCAACTACAAAAGCCTCGAGCCCGGACAAAAGCCGTCGACCCTTCGCAAAAGCCGAAAGTAGAGACTCAAATCCCAAGCAATCGACACGGACAGGTAAACCCTGAGGTTTCGATTCGCTGCAGCATTTTGATCAGCTGCACTATCCGCCCAAGACCCCTTATTGTGCTTATGAAACTAAACCCTAAACCCCAAAGTAAGGCCACTAAGTACGGGTTGTGGGCTTTTGGATCTAGATCCTTACCTCCTAGGCTTCCTCGTCCCAAGAACCCTGCAAGGCCCGAAATCCCTCACCGCCCTGCGCTAAGGGCAGCGCATCGTGGAGCTCGCTGACCATCACCTTTGGCCCCAAACGGTGTAGGGTTTGGACCCTAAACCCTAAACCCCTAAACCCTAAACTCCTCGACCCCAAACCACTAAACCCTAAACTCCTACACCCTAAACCCCTAAACCCTGAACCTTTAGGGTTTAGGGTTTCGGGTTTAGGAAGAGATGGGTTGGAGACTTTCCGTTTAACATGGCCTAAAGCTCCTCCAGGATTTAGGGTTTGGGGCTTAGGGTTTCTCTAGGGCGTTAGGCTTTTAGGGTTTAGGGTCGAGGATTGTAGGAATATTGGTTTTGGGTTTTGGAACCCTAAACCCTAAACCCTAAACCCTAAACCGTAACCCCTAAAAGGACGTTTCCTTGTCCGCGCATCTTTATCATCTGCTCCCTTCCGAAAAGAGTTTAATGTAGGGGCCTTAACAGGTTCAGGGTTTAGGGTTAGAATAGGGTTTTCGGGGTACATTATGCTATACTTATAGCAAGGAACCACCCCAAATAAGTATTGGTAACTATTTAGGCCCCCATGTTAGATGTGTTCACGTCGGGCAAGCAGGATTCCGGCTGCCATGTCTGAAACTCATCCCTTACAGCACAACCAGAAGCTTTGTCCCTAAGCCCTAAACCCAAAACCTTAAACCCCAAACCCCAAACCCGAAAGCCTAAAGCCCTAAACCCGAAACCCTAAACCCTAAAGCCCGAAACCCTAAACCCTAAACCCTAAGCCAGAAGCTTTATCACCTAAACCCGAAACAATGCCCTCCTGTCGGAGCTTTAAGTCAAATCTGGTCACCGAGAGCATGACGTGCAAGCCTTGAGATTGCAAGCTCTGGAGCAGGGTTGGGTTTAGGGTTTAGGGTTTTGGGTTTAGGGGTTTAGGGTTTAGGGTTTAGGGCGTATATGGAGCTTCAAAGCATGAACCCTCAACCCTCGAAAATAAACGAAGCCTTCTCTAGACCCTAAACTAGGCTTCGGACCTAAAACCCAAACCCGAAACCCCCGAACACTAAACCCTTTTCTTCAGAAACCCCCATAGAACCTCTGTAGAACCCTGAGAGTACCCTCAAAAAGCCCACTATAAGCCTGAATAATCATAGTGTTCCTTGGGGTTCCTTGCTGCAATGATACCATACAATGTAGCCACTCCCCCCCAGAACCGCTCTTCTCCCTAAGCTCTGAACCCCTAAAGCCTGAACCCTAAACCCATAAGCCCCTAAACCTTCGCCCTAAACCCTAAACCCCGAAACCTTCCCCCTAAACCCCAAATCCCAAATCCCAAAGCCCCTAAACCCTAAACCCTAAACCTTAACCCCTGTCAAGGCCCCGACGGCGTCGCCGGCGCCGCCTTGCTCCCCAACGTTCTGGAGCATCTCCGCTAGCCGGGCGACCTCGGCCTCATGCGGGAAGTCCGATTTCGAGGAGTTAAGGGGGACTCAAGGCTTAGGGTTGAGGGTTTAGGGTTTAGGGTTTAGGGTTTAGGGTTTAGGGAAGGTTCCTCTACTTGGAGGTTCCTCTAAGGTTTCAGGGCTTAGGTTTGAGGTTTAGGGTAGGGTTTAGGGCTTAGGTTTAAGGTTTAGGGTTTAGGGTTTCAGGTTCCTCTACTTGGAGGTTCAAGGGTAGTGATGAGTAGGGTTGTAAATCCCCTAATATGGATTATTACAGTTATAAGTTATAACTATAGCTACCCTACTTATAACCCCACGTACAACTACCCATGAACCTCCAAACAGGGTTTAGGGCTTAGGTTTAAGGTTTACGGTTTAGGGTTTCAAGTTCCTCTGGGGTTCAGGGCTTAGGTAATTTAAGGTTTGGGGTTCAAGGTTCCTGTAGAGTTTGGGGCTTATAGGCTTCGGGGTTTAGGGGTTCAGGATAAACGAGGGTGTAGGGGACTGAAGGGTTTAGGAGTCTAGACACCCTAAACCCTAATCCCAAACCCCTCAACCCTAAACCCAAAGCCCTAAACACTAAGCCCCAAGCACTAAACCCAAACCCCTAAACCCTAAGCCCCAAACCCTGAATTTTTCGACTCTAAACCCTGAACCCTAGACCCTAAACCCTGAACCCTGAACCCCTGCATTGTTGCAAGTTTGCAAGGGGAAGGGGGGGGGGGGGGTGCGAGCCTTTCAGCACTCGAGCCCTCAACCCTGGCCGAGAAGTCCCAAGGCCAAAGAAAAAGCCCTCATCCGTTCACCCTTAGGGCTTAGGGTTTAGGGGTTAGGGGTCAGGGTTCAGGGTTTGGGGTTTAGGGTTCAGGGTTTCGGGTTTAGGGTTCAGGTTGTAGGGTTTAGGGTTCAGGGTTTGGGGTTCAGGGTTCAGGGTTCAGGGTTTAGGCTTTGGGGTTCAGGGTTTGGGGTTTGGCATTTGGGGCCAAGGGACCAAGCCAGCAAAGTTGCGCCGACCAGCTCAAGCCCAAAAGACCAACTCAGCAAACCCACTGGACACACTTGAAGGTTCATGTGTATTTATACGGAGGGTGATAAGTCCCCTGATATGGGTTATAACATGCTACAACGATAGTTGTCCTACTTACAACCCCACTTCTAACTACCCATGAACCTCCAAGTATCTGGACATTTTAACGAATTTCACATCGGCACACCTGAAGAAACGAGCCGCGCAAGGACCCGAAAACCATCCCCGAATTCTCAACCCCACACAGCGCTCACTTCGCGAGGCAATAACCTGTGGCAAAACCCTAAACCCTAAACCCTAAACCAACATCTCAACTTCGGAAGTTCGGGATGTGACAAGAAGCACCGGGAATCGCAGACAGTAAGCCCCAAACCCAACATCCTAAACCCTAGACCCCAAACCCCTAAAGCCCTTAATCCACAAATCCCTACAAAACCTTCGAAGTAAACCCCAAACCCAGCATCCTAGGCCCCAAACCCCTGAAGCCCTCAACCCACAAAACCCTGATGGCGCCTTTCTAGTACCCAGAATCAACTTTCAGACTTACACCTGTCACCGTTGCTTTGCCCCAGCTTTTCTCAGGCGGCCTGAAGGGAGGTCACAATCTCCTCTTTCTTGTTGACATTCTGCAGGGCCACCTTACGGTCTAGAGTCTTGGGCTTGGGTTTCGGATCGGGGTTCGGGGGTTTGGGGCAAAGCCTTGGACTTCAAAACTTTGCAAGTCTAAACGGATAAATTTCAATCTTTAGACTCGGCATGAATTCTTCATATAGTTGCTTTTGCCGACTTCGGAGTGGCATGCGCAGAGCTCAAGCAGAAATACAAAAACCTCAATAGCAGGACTTTTCAGTGTACTATTCTCATTGTTATGTAGGCGCTGTTGAGGAGTACTCCTTTCTAATCTAGGTCCCAAAAATGGTACACCACCGTTACAAAAGAGACCCTAAAAGGGACCCTACTTTAGAAAACTACCCTTAGGGTACCCTTATAGAAACCCTTATAGATCCCTTTCAGGACCCTTATTTAGAAAACTACCGCAAATTCGACATGAACGTAAGACCCGAAGTCCATGGTGCATGGAGCAAACTAGGGCTTTGATTTGGGGTTCAGAGTTTAGGGTTCAGGGCTCAGGGTTCAGGGTTTCGGGCTTATATAGGGCTTAGGGTTCCGGGTTTAGGGCTGAGGGTTTAGGGTACAAACCCACCTCACTGAGCGCTGCCCGGAACCCGAGCCCCGATCCCCCACAACCCGAACTGTCGCTGCCTTACTACGAACAAGGCTTTAAGGGGTATACTACAATAGATTACACGGTTTAGGGTTTAGGGTTTAGGGCTTGGGGTTTGACACATTTGCATTCAGGGAACCGCACAAGGGATATTGATAACTACTCCGACCCTCTATGAAAATCCACATTTGGGAGTTAGGATTAGGGGGACCCTTGCGGATAAAGACCCTCTGAGTAAGGTCCCTTTTAAGAGAGCCAGACGTAGGGTTCAGAAGGGGTACCCTTTAAGGGGTCTCCCTAATAATACTACCTAACATTGGCAACTACCGCTCTGTCGGGAGCCCTGGCCGTCTTGATTCGCTTCACCGAGCTCGCGAACCTGGCAATCGAGGACTTTGTTTTGCCCAGGGACCGAGCTCACAAGCCCTGAGGGGTTTAGGGTTTAGGGTGTAGGGTTTAGGGTTTAGGGTTTAGGGCTTAGGGCTTAGGGTTTAGGGTGTAGGGTTAGGGGAGTGGGAGAGGCATTCGGAGCCTGTCTTGGCAAAACATAATAAGGAGAATTTGGCAAGTGTTCAGGCCTCTATTGTCGGCAATGAACCTCCGAAACCCCAACAGAAGTTAGAGCTGAGAGGTTTGGTCTTTGGTGATTTTGAGATGCCCTGATTTTGGGCGCAGACTATCATGTCTATCACTAGGCCCGCGAATGGGCTTGTAGTGTCTCATAAAGCAGGTTCCGGGTCGGGGTTTTAGGGGTGTGGGGTTACCCTAAACCCTAAACCCTACCTGTATCCCCACACCCTACAAGATAGTAGGGTATGACGCCTTAGTTATAGGGCCTAACCCCTAAGACAGTAGGTTTTTGGGAGACCCAGGTAAACTTTGGCTCTAGGGTTTTGGGTTTGGGGTGTAGCGTTTAATGGTGTTGCAAGGTTCGAATCAGCCCTTTGCAGCCCGGAATGCCGGGAGGTCTGGACCCTAAATCCGCAATCCGCAGCCTCACCCCAAAATGCCTTACACCCTCAACGCTTATTGGGGTGTAGGGTGTAGGTTTAGGGTTTAGGTCAACGCTTGATTCTGGATGTGGATGAATGCTTCCTGGTGTACTATTAACGACGAACCAGACCATACCAGAGCCTGCCCGTGCAACTTTCCGTATGCTCACCTTGCACCCTTGACTTTCAGCTGCTCTTTAACTGCACTGCTGTCACCACCACAGCGAGCATCGCCCCAGGTCACGACAGATGCGTCGGCAAGAACGGCCGCAAAGGCCGAATCGGTCGATTGGATGTGCAGAACGTTCTTCAGCTGGTCGTGAACAGGCCTGCTGTCGGCACCGAAACGAGCATTGCCCCAGGATAGGACGGATCCGTCGTCAAGCGTGGCAGCGAAAGCATCACATGAGGCTTGGATATGCTGCACTCTTTTCAGCTGCTCTTGTAGAGCAAGACTATCGCCACCATTTCTCGAATCGCCCCAAGTCACGACGGAGCCGTCACAAAGGACAGCGGCAAAAGCATCGCTCGAGGATTGAATCTGCCATACGTTCTTCAGCTGCTCTTGCACTGCCACACAATCACCCCCTGACTGGGCATCGCCCCATGTTACAACAGATCCATCATGAAGGATGGCGGCAAAAGCGTCACCTGTGGACTGGATCTGCTGCACATGCCTCAGCTGATCTTGGACGGAGCTGCTGTCACCGCCACCGTGGGCATCGCCCCAGGTCACGACAGCTCCGCTATGAAGAAGCGCAGCAAAGGCGTCGCCTGCGGCCTGCACGTGCTGCACGTTCCTTAGGAGATCCTGCACAGAGCTGCTGTCACCACCGCTGTCAGCAGCGCCCCAAGTCACAACAGATCCTTCATGTAGGATAGCAGCAAAGGCGTTCTCTGTCGCCTGGATCTGTTGCACGTTTCTCAATACATCTTGGATAGAGCTACTGTCACCGCCGCTGTCAGGATCGCCCCACGTCACGACGGATCCATCACGAAGGATGGCAGCAAAAGCATCACATGTGGACTGAATCTGCCACACATGGTGCAGCCGGTCTCGTACTGTCTCGCTGTCGCCACCGCAAAGACGGTCGCCCCAGGTAACCACAGATCCGTCCCTCAGAATGGCCGCGAAAGCCGCACGTGAGGCTTGAATCTGCTGGACGTCTTTGAGCTGATGGTGAACAGCGCTACTGTCCCCACCGCTGCGAACGTCGCCCCAGCTAACCACACACCCGTCGGCAAGAATTGCCGCAAAGGCCAAATCTGATGATTTAATCTGCTGCACATTCTTCAGCTGATCCTGTACCTTCCTGCTGTCACCGCCGTAGCGACGGTCTCCCCAAGATACAACAGAGCCATCGCCCATGATCGCTGCAAAGGCGTGGACACCTGCGCAAACGCGAACCTGGCTGATCTGCAACATCAACAAATCACCGTCCTGCACATTAGCCGCCTTGACAGTGGATGCTCGGTCCAGGACACATCCGCAGGAATCCACTAGCCGACCCCTTCCAACGGCCAGAGCAGTCTGTGCCCGAAGCCCCAATAACTCCACAGCATCGTCCAAACCCACCTCCAATGAAACCGTTCTGCCACTTGCGAGCGCGACCTCCACGACAATGGTCATCTTGCCCGCCAAAGTTGCATTGAGGCTTCCAAATCTAACAAGTAGAGTACCCAGCACGCGCAGCCCCGAACATGTCGCGCCTGACCACCGCTACAGCTACTTAGCTACATCCAGCAATGCGATGAACAATCGAAAACGAGATCCTACACACAGCCTTAAACCCTAAACCCTAAACCCTAAACCTTAAACCCTAAACCCTAAACTCCGAAACCCCACACCCTCACACCAAACTTGGCAACAGCGCTCCCACACCCGAGCCAGGCAGAAACTTACTCTTTGGGGCCCTTACCCCCGGATCCAGTCCCTGCGGTGCCTAAACCCCATTTACAGTACCATGGTACCTATGGGGTTTAGGGTTTAGCGGTTTGGGGGTTTAGGGTTTAGGGTTTAGGGTTTAGGGTTTAGGGTTTAGGGCCTAGTAACTAGGATTTGAAAATTCTTATCAAGAAAAATATTTCTACCTTTTTAGCTTGAATCAAGTATGTTTGGCCTTACCCTCAAAGCTCAATGATCCTCCGAGTGCCGGCGGCCCACCACAACTCCTTGTTCATAGTTGGATTGTATATAGCCTCGATAAAGAACATAGGTAAACCCTCAGCGGAAAGCCGTTAGCCCTAAACCGCCTACAAGTCTAGGTCTGTGGGGGAGGATCCTCGTGGCTTTTGTACGCTTATCGTGGGGGGATTTTAGGGACAATTTAGGGTAAGGCACCTTAATGTGAATTGAAATAGGTGTAGCGCGACAGCCACGATGTTTCAGCCCCACAGCCCTAGACCGCTAAACCCTGCCTCTAAACTGCAAGCCCTGACCCCAAACCCTAGACTCAAAACTCGATGTCGAAGTTTCAGAAAATACTGGACCCTGATATAGGACCCCAAATAGTAGGATCCATACTATAAGGACCCCAAAATAAGGTACCCCTAACTTTCTGAAATTCCCATTTAGACTAGACAAGCCCAGGAAGCCGACGTGAAAGCCTGCAGCAAACAGAAACCCTAAACCCTAAACCCCAAACCCTAAACCCCAAACCCTAAACCCTGAACCCTGAACCCTAAACCCTACACCCTAGACCCTGAACCCTGAACCCTAAACCCTAAACCCTAAACCCTGAACC
>CAJNDV010037412.1:0-19595 GCA_905221635.1 Symbiodinium sp. CCMP2456 | reverse complement strand
ACCCAAAACCCACCACCACACCACAGGGGAAGAAACCCACAACACACCACCACACCACACCACACCACAGGGGGGATATGGGGGGATACCATGGGGTGGGGGGGGAAGGGGGGGAGGGCGACGCTGCACCAAATACATATATATATATATAAGGCCTTATAAGGCTGTACACATGCGCCTCTGAGCTTTCAAGTGCTTGCAACTTGCAAGTGTTCAGAGTAGCATTGCAATCTGCGCTTGGCCCAAATGCCCATGAACTGGCGAAGCGTAACGATCCTCCCGATCCATTTTGACTTCAGTCCTTGTGCTTAGTTGCCGAGAATGGCGCTGCTGCTTGCCAATCGGGCTGAGCCGCTTTGCTTTTGCCTGGCTGGAGAAAATCTTCTCAAGACCTCTCTAAGGAAGGCAGAAGCACCTCTCCCAATTGAAGGTGGCGGAAGCTCCAGACGTCCCGAGTACACGTCCTACGATCGGAGCGAGGCATGGAAAGCCTTCCAGGAAAGACGACTGCCCCAATTCCTCCACGACGGAGTCTATCAGCATCGCACTCTCTGGCGGAACTCCTGAAATTACCGGAAGCCACACATCGCAAAGTTCGAACCCTGCCAATCCCCGCCATAAGTTCTGGGCCTGACTCCTTCGTCAAGTGGAGCGGCAACGCGCCGGCCTTCGAGTTCTGAGAAAAGCATTGCATGGCAGTAGAAGGGAGTAGAGACCCGGAACATCCCGGAACCAGATGGGAACATGCTGCGAATGTCCTCCAGCAGCTCGTGGAAGATCTCTTTGCAAAGCTCTGGCCTCGAGGGGAAAACTCCAGTCTCTCTAAAGGACCTCTTGCTGAGCAGTACTGCTTACCAACGGTGGTTCTGACGTGTCACGCACCCTCTTCAGATTCATGCCGGGGTGGACTACACCTACTCGAAGCTGCAACCTGCTGCAACTCCGTTGTTCAACCACTCGTGAGGTCCCATCGATGCTGAGCCCAACACGACAGCTGCTCAGCGAGCGGGGCAGGGCCTCATGAGCCAAGTCAGAAAAACCCCAGAGCTCCTGGTGCATCTCAGTCCTGTTTGACCTTCCGGCCTTGCTGCAGCTCTCGGAGGGAGGCAGTGACCCAGGCTTGAATAAAGCCTCCGGCCTCAACAACGACGAGATTCCATGCATTAGTTTGGCCCTTTTCGCCCAAGACTTGGGCTGGACTTGACCCCTCTCCGCCGGACAATGCAGCCTCTTTTCTGCCTGCCTGACAGTAGCCAGGACGGCAAGACAGCACCCACAATCAAGACGATTTGCATCCGGCCTCAAATGCATTGTAGATCTTGTTCTTCAATGGCTTGTCTTGAATCTGCGCCAATCATCATGGCGAAGGCTGCTTATTGCACCCACCCCAAGCCACATTAGGTTGCAGGCCTTTTCAAAAAGGATGTCCCAGAGCATGGGAGCAAATCGCTGCTCCTTCGAGACGTTTCGCTACTGTGGCAGAGGGCAAAGGCTTCAGGGACGGACCATCACTGAGACCGTTCGTACGAATTCCATCGCCGGCCAAGGTCGAGTGGAGTGAGTGGAAGTGGAGTAGCGTGATTGAACTCGCAAGGACTGGTATTCGTTCTGATTAACATGCGGTCGCACAAACGACGGAGGCAGGGATGAAACAAACAAAGCATCCACACGTCGGTGTTCTTGCCAACTACCAGGAACTACCAGACCATGCAGAGAGAGCGAGAGATTCGCTTCGTGGGTTGCAAAAGCCGACTTTTCCGGAGCTGGGCCTCGAAAGCGCGGTCGTGCGCGTGGAGAACCTGCAGATCTGCACAGATCTGCACGGGAGCAGGGGCAACAGCCAGGGCAACAGCCGGGGAGACTGAGCTTCGACTTGGTGGCCTGGCCTGGCTCTCGAAGGTCACCTGCGGCACCTTTTGCTTACTTCCCTCGTCGTGTTCACCGCACGGAACGCGGGCTTAGGACATGGCGTTCTTCAGCAGCTGCTTCGGAAAAATCTCTTTCACTGCCGCATCAAAGACCTTGATGCCATAAGTAGATCGGCTGCCGAAAGCAATCTTAGTGCCAGTGTGTGCAAGTGGCCATGACAAAGTCCACTTCGACTAGCCAGGGCCGATCCTTGAGCGCCTCTTGCTCTGCTCCGCGCTTCATTGCTCCATGTTGGACCCGTGACCCGCATAGCCTGAAAGAGCGAGGCAAAGACTGTGTCCGAGTATTCCTCGATCAGGGTGTCCCTCAAGCGCCAGCTGCTTCGAAAGCTTCGGATAGCAAGGCACAGCAAAACAACTGCACGTCTTGAGAGCGCGACCATGTCTTCGAGTAGAACTCGAGACCCTTCGCCGCATTTCTAAAGTACTGCTTCACCCTGCATGGCGGCACCAAAGACACTAGCTACGCTCTCCGATTTCCGCACATGTGATCTCGGATTTCTGCTGCCTCTTCTCCAACTTTGCCTGATCCCACTCCGTTTCTTTCGAAAGTATCGGCGACAGGGCCTGCAACTACGCTCAGTGAGTTCAGGACACTGGCAGACTGCAGGGTCACACATTCAGCATGTAAGTAATGCTGGGCTGCTTCCCACGTGCCTGGCTCACAGCAATGGAGATTTGGTCCTGCATGACAGAAGCCACATCTCAAGTATCATCCGGCCAAATGCAACATGTCCCTCTGACACCCTGGAGAACATGCCGGTCCTCCTGCCAGTCGCCATAGCCACCGCCATGACCCTTCCGCCTGCAGATAAGGAAAAATAGGGACAGAGGTTAAAGCTTCGGTATCACCGATGCCGATACCGCATGAGCCGGTGTTGCTTCTGACACCGGCCTCGGAGGCATCGGGCTCTCAAGCCGGAGGGGCTTTACTTGGGCCACATCGGAGGAGAAGTCCCACGCAGCCAGAGTTCTTGACCGTCAATGACTGCACATCTGCAAATACTCTTTCCGCAAGATACGTTTTCCGTACACCAGGAACGCCCCCGGTGCTGCTACACTTCATGAGCATCTAGCATCTAGCCACGAATAGGGCTGTAAACGAAGCGGGTGGTCACACTTCCAAAGTTCTTCTCGCTTGGGGAGGACGGCTCAGGCAATAAATATGCCACCTGCACCGCCTGAAGAAGTCTTCCTCGTGACTTGTCAAACTCGCCGATGTCCCGCAGGTCCATCTGCAACTGCTCAGAGCCCTCTGTCTTTGCCTCTTTCCAGATGGTAACGATGCGGACCGCGGCAGACAGCTTATCCTGATCCAGTGGCCGGAGCTCAAAGAGTTCGGAGACACGCAACCCTCCAGGGATCTCTGGATCAGCCCGTGCGACTGCACCAGCTGCTTGCAGCTTCCATCGCCCGGCTACCTCCCAGAGCCCCTCCGTGTCGGTTTTCTTAAGCCTTGGTGCTGGACCACCCACTGCATAGGCAGCTGCTGCAGCACCAGCAGGAACACCCCCTCTGTCTTCCTCTGCACCGGCCCCACCTTCCGGAGAGGGGCGTTGTGTCGGCATCCAGCGCCTGCGTGCTCGGAACACCCCGGCTTCCATACCAACCTTAGCTTCTCTCTGCCATAGCATGGCGAATTGCAAGGCTAGTCGGAAGAGCTCGGAAGCTAGGTTTGAAACTGCACCGTTGTTCTTTCGCATGGCGGCCGGTGTTCCTGGCCTTAGCGAGGAATTCCGCGGACAGAGCGAGTGTCATGTAACCGGAGCACCAAGGGTCGCGGCAAGGCTGCGGACAGAGCGTTTTCGCCCAATGGTCCCGTCTCGACCTTGTACCTGCCAGGCGACACAAACTGTCCAGGCATCATGGAACTCCCTGTCACGTTCAACTTCGCACGGCCAGAGCGATAGATTTTCTCGAATCAGACAGCAGTGTCTTGACAACTCGCCAAGTCGCAACTCGCCGACTGTTGCCCAAGTCCCAGCAAACCAGCGAGGATAAACAAGCTCGTCACCTGCTTCTGCATGCTTCGGGCATCCACCCAATCTTTCTGCTGACTCTGCTCCGCTCTATGTCCAAGTCTCAGACCGATCAATCCAACGGACACCGGTGAGGCTGCAGTCTGAACCCGGTCCTCGCGAAAGAGCTGTGATTGGCCGAGCAAGAGGGCTCAGGACGTGTCTTGTTCCCCCACCCGGTCAAGCCGTGCACGATGACAACCCGTCTCGCCTGAATCTCCGAGCCCACCTTCAACAACTAAGGAAGAGCTGTTCACGGAAAACCTGAGCACAAGAGCCATCTTGCATCTTCTCTCCTCGGCTACTGCACGGGGTGTTGGCGCCATCGATGCCAGCAGAGCTCCAGCCAAAGCTTGGCGTCGTGGCCGTTGTAGCAGGAACTCCTCACTTTGGATGAAGACTCTCGGAAGCCTTGCACCAGGAGCAAAGCAGCTCTGCAGCCTTACCAGCAAGTTGTGACACCATGAGCAATCTCATGCCACGAGCCTCGAGAAGTGCCGCGAGATCAGCAGCACAAGAAAGATCTGGAAACATCGACGCATGGCCCAAGCAGGTCGCGAAGGCTCGCGCGGAATTCCGAGGCAGGCTTCAAGGGCTGTCGGCAAGATAGAACACATGCACGAAGGGTTTTGTTGTCTATGCACTCCTAGTTCGACAGGTCGAGCCCGGCCCTTTGACTCTTCGTCACCTCCGTCATTGCAGCCACTGTTCCAGGACCCCCTTTGCAGACTTGCGTACACATTCAATTCAAGGCGCGAAGAAGTTGAAAAGGACCAGCTTTTTGCACATGGCCGCTTCCAGAGATGCTAGGGACCGAGATTGGTGTGAAACACAGCGCGACCTCAGCGAGATTATCACAACAGCCAGACGATGGGATAAAGGCAGACCAGCCTTCAGCACTGCGCCCTTGCAAATCCGAGTACGAGTTCAAGCTTCGCAACAAGAATCCTCTCTTTTTCCAGCCATTGCATCCAAGGCTCTAAATTCAATTTCTAGCTGCGATTCCGTTTGGTTCCGCATTGGCAGTTTTTCTCACTGCAGCTGCAGAAATGGGCGCATGGAGGGAGGTCCAGGACTTGGTAGGAGGGCGAGCACTCGGTGACATTGAGACCACACGAGTCGCTGCGAAGACGTCCACGACTGGGTAGAGGGGCTCCTTTTGGGATTCTACGGCACCATCGACTCTCACTACTGCCTCACCATCCACGAAGACCAGAAGATCTCCACCGCGCGTTACCAAGAAGCCAACGCGTGCTTTGGGGGGAAGACTGTCAGCACGCCACGCAGTCCTTTGCTCGCAACCATCAACGAAGACGCAGCCCCAGTAGCCGATGACCATGGTCTTTGGAATGCGCCAGGCCTTATCGGGAACTCGCTTCAGGCCTTGCGGAGTCGAGGACGTAACTCCAATGCCCAAACCTCCAACCCAGCCCGGAACAGTGTCTTCCACCGTCACCTCAAAGTAGCGACCGTGCTCTTGGAGAGGCACCGGGCCGGTACCCACAGCCACAGACTGCCTGCAACCACGGAACCGTGTGGCTGTATAGCCATCCTCTGAAATCTCCAAGTTGATCCCACTAGCCTTTGGACAGAATGGGAGGAGTACGCTGGGCTCCTTGAGTGGAAAGCTCTGCTCAGGAGAGGAGGCCTGCAGAACGGAGGCCACACGCTCACGGTGCTGCAGCGCAGCATTCATCGCAAGTGAGCCCTGCAGCCTTTCGCGGAGACCGGTGACTTCCTCACTCAATCGGCAGATGTGACCATCCTGGTCCTTGATCTTCTCCCACACGTCGGGCTCCGGCTCTGGGTCAGAGTGGTCGTGCTGCAATCCCCTTTGGGCATTTTGAGCTTGCTGCTGGATGGCAGCCCTGGTCTGCTGCATCTGCGACATTAAGTCCACACGAGCTTCCAATGACTCCAGCAAGGCCAGGAATTGCATTTCGGTGTTGTCCTCAGTGTCCTCCCATGGAGTCCTCCAAGACCCGTTCACATTGGCAGCCTCATCGCCCAGCTGGAAGTGTTCTTGCTGGGGATCATTCGGATCCTCGAAATACTCGTCTTCCTGGGCGTCTGGCCACGCGTGGGGAGCAAGCCGCACTTGCGGCATTTGCCCGTATCCTTCACCTCCAAAGGGCTCTGCATAGATACGGTCTGCCGGCAGTGGATACAGCGCCTCGGCTGGTCCATACATGTCACTGTGACACGGACCGCCTGTCATCGGTGCATAGACCGGAATGTGTGGCGTCGGCACGGGCACGGCAGGCCCTTGTGGCACAGGCTGTGTCACGGCCTGGCGTGTTACCACACCTGTAGTAACACCATGAACGACGTGCACTGGCCCTGGATGAGCCGGATGTGCTGCGGGCCCAAGTGCAGGAACAGCCCACAAAGCACTCATGGCTCTGAAGCCGGAAGATGCTAAATTGCAAAAAAAAATCTGGATACCTACCATCTGCTGCATGCACAAAGGTATGCGACATCTACCTGACATTTGGCTTCTCGCACATGCAGCATCTATGTAGTCCAAGTTTGAGCCCTGGTTCATAGCTGCGGCCAGAAAGCATGCCAACCCATCTGGATGCTGCCAACTTGCCCACGTGTACAGACGAGGCTTGGACGAGGGACTAGCACGCGCACTCGCTGTCTCGTCTGCGTCCTGCTAGCACGCGGGTGTCTCCAGCGTGACGGGCCCTGACAAACAGTGCTTGCAACAGGTGCCGCATGCGGTGCAGCGCCTTCTTCCTCAAGGTTGATTGCCTCCGACTGCGCAGTCTGACTAGATCTGTCGTATGGGGAAGAGTGGTCAACTAACTTGACAAGTCTGTCGAGGATATGCAGTCACATGTGCAGTTCCATGATGGCATGCTATGCCGCGCCTCCGGATAGCCAGACATGTCAAGTCGGGCTGGATTTCGGCCCAACTCCTTCTGTGTCTGTATGATGCCTGACGCATGTCTTGCTTGTCACCACGTAGTCCTGCAGAAGCCCTAGCCAGCCTCGCACTAGTCTGAGGAAGATCTGCTCCACACCAACGGCTAAGTCCTTGTGTCGACGGATATACTCACTCACACACGGCAGACTTGTATCGTCAAACTGTCCATTCGAGCCTTCTCTGCACCCTCATATTTGTTCCAGTAGGCAGAGGTCTCCTGACGAAGCCGAGCGACAAGGCAAGGCAAGACCTCCGAAAGAGCAACTAAGAGACAACTGCAGCAAGTTTGCAACAAGAAGCATCCCTGTCCACGTAAAGAAGTCCATTGCCTCTTGCATATCCTGTCAGCTTCAGAGTTTTCGCGGACGAAGTGCTTCTCCACTGAAGCTTCCGCTTGGAAGTTGCGACGCTTCGACGCGACCCTGCGACGCTTCGCGACCGGTCAGAACCTGCAAGGCCCGAAGCCGAGTCCTTGTGCTCTCTCCGTCGACACTGCTCTTTGAGCCGAAAGGTCGGCCTTGGTGCCGACCTGTAGCCACAGGGCCCCTCTCTTCTCCGAGAAGAGGAAAGTTGAGGAGCTGGCCAATGCAACTACCACCTTTGCGCAGGGTCAGGGAATGGCAGGGCCACAGGGCAAAGCCAAGGGCTTTGAACACGATATCGCAGCCAAGCTGCACTGGGATCGGTATTCTCGCGCAGCTCTGCCAACCACTTGTCCAAGTTTTGGAAAGAACGTCTGGACAAGGCGGAGTTAAAGCTTGCGGCTCTTGGACGTGTGGTGGGGGGGCACTCATTGGCGATGTCGAACACGAGCAACGCTCCGTCGGCCGCCCGATAATGACTCGGGAAGGCAGGAGTCATTCTGATGATTCGCGCTGCAACACATCCTACACCAACAAGTTGATTCAGACTAAGGAACCTGACATGTCGTTTGAGAACTGTGTCGGCTTTGTCATGTCATCTGTAGACAAGAGCAGCCACCATATCCCCCCGAGTCCACGAGTGATGCTCGCTCGAAGTGGCAGACACGCAACACAGATGCTGGGCCGCGGCCAAACTCAGACATGCCCGTAATGGGTTCCGATCACACTCAGCTGGAGACTGCGTAGTGACCGATTGGAACTTCTCTTGTCCGGCCGTATCCTAGCAAGAAAGGCTCTTTCAAGCTTCCTGCATGTCCAGGCTGTGTGCCGAACCCATATTTGGAGAGGATATTGCTGGTTCATCAGCGGGTCCATCAGGGTCCTGGGTTTCTCACTCATCCGGGCACGTTTTGCTCTAGAGTTCTTGGGGTCCACGCTGCTTGAAGAACGAGATGCCAACGGTAGCTTTGGGATCTGCCAGCAGCCTGCACTCATCACGCACTTGTCGTCATGGCTTTTTGCTTCTGCATTCGCTTCGACACTCTTGCTGCATGGCAGTCGTGACCTCGCAATTCCACACTTATCCGACCAAGACTTGCGGCACAGAAACGTGTTGTTGATGAACCGGTAGACCAGAGCAGACTTTCCCACCTGGCGCAATGCTGTCGCCAAGGCTGTTGAAATTCCTTTGCCCCTCCAAAATAAGTGGGCCAGTAATGCCGAACTGTCCCCTATCAGAACCACTTTCATCCTGGCGGCAGGAGTCAGGAGAACATTGAACTTTCGTGGTACTCCGTGGTCTGCCAGAGAGGAGCATGTTGGGTGCTCAGATCGTCAAGCGAGGAAGGGTTGCTTTGAGGCTTGTGCAGCCACGCCACGCACACAGGTCAGTGGATCATGCAGGTAATTTCGAATTCCGGTGTAGCATATGGAACATGGTACCACGACGGATGCTGCTGGACGCCTGGACATGACATGACACACGCTGCAATCCGCCGTAGCATGCCATTCTGCTGGCTGACGAAGATATCACTATGGAGTGGCATAATTGCTGCTGGTCGGAAATGACTGCTGCCAGCGAGTGGATAGAGCCCGAACATGCCATGACCATGCATCAAAAGAGCAGTAGTTGATTAGTTGATTTTCCAGACATATTCATCCAGCTACGATCAGCTCTCGGCAAACACTCTTCTCCGGCACCCACGCACGTTCACACCTGTACATGACCACTTAAGTGTGAGAGACACCTTCTCACACCCAAGCCTGAAGGATCACCTCGAGCCTGATCCCTTTGCTCAGCTGCTGTCCATCGTGCCATCCTCGTCAAAAGTCTCTTCCAAAGATGCCGACCCAGTACTTCATTGAATCCCAACGTCGGGACAGCAGCAGAGGCTCTGACTGGGCTCCCTACCGAAATATACATGCGTCTACAGGACACAAGGTACTTTGTACAAGCCGCACTGCCGATGCATTTCATGGTTTTTCGACCTCCCGGGACCTTACAAGTCGATGCTTCAAGATGGCATGCACGTACCTTCAGCCAGCGGCACAGTCAAACTTCAGACGGCGACGTGGCGCAGAAAGCATCGTCCACGAGTTCCACGATTTTGCCCAAACCTGACTCTCACAGCAAGATGAATCGTTTCACCACTTGGCCACCAAAGCAAAATGCTGCGACAGGGTGGCAAAGCCAGCTAAGAGAGACCTCGAAGCTGGTACTTTCAGATTGCAAGCGGTGTGGTCCGGATCAGGAAACTCACCTGGGAAGTCCTTTAAGACATAGAGACAGCACCAAACTCCCGACTCACATGGCCGTTCAGTTCACCAACTCCCACGGCTGATGGCCGGCATGGTCTTTCAGCCCCTATACAGTTGAACTTTCAAGGGCACAAGCAGTGCGAGGAGGACCGTGCGCATCAATGCACCGATCGGAACTTATTTCGCCTTACGTAAGTTAAGCCATTCTGATTTGCTGTAAACAGCCTGCAGGCTGCCTTCTAGCGACGCCAGGATGCACAATAGAAAGGCCGATCCGCGCACAGGCAACAGCCGATTCGCGCACTGGCCGAATGATCTGCGCACCGAGTATTCGGCACTGGGACCCGTGCTCCCGCAATTTGGGACTCGCGAACTGGGCAAGCAGATGAGCGCGCAGAGGATTCGTGCACCAGCACCATGAACCCCCCAAATCCTATAAAGCCCTGATGCTAGACCCGAAATTTCAGGTTTTCCTAGGTGGCTGGCACCTCCAAACCCTAACGCCTTGACAGACCTTGGAACTGAAAACCCTAAACCCTAATGTGAAACTGTGGGAAAGGCCGATCGTCTTGTCAAGACGAGCAAGCTGAGCACATCGCTTCAGTGCACGTCTGTCTTTTACCTTTTGCTCTGGCCAGCTCAAAGCCTTGCATGCCGTTTGCGTAGTGCAACCATGTTGCGGTGATTGCTTTCACTTCCCATCTAAGTGCAGCCGATCGCGTGTATCGCTCCAAGCCAGGACTGTTTCCACCTCCTCTCTAATTGCAACGGAGCGTGACGTGAGAATCGCAGATCAGGATGCTAGGGTTGTGACATGGGACATTCATTCACATGTAACCCCATACCGCAAAAACCCTGAAACCCCAAAGCCTAAAACCCTCAAGCACAGAAACCGAAAAACTCGGCTTGCCTGGCCTGTCAGCCGGTGCATACTCCACACCCGTAGTCCCTAAACCTTAAAAGCCACCGTCTAAACCCTAAACTAAAGCCTTGGAAGCCCAGTTCCCTCTAATCATACATCCCTGAAGCCCTTAAAGCAAAAGAAACATCCCTGACTGTCTAAGTATTTGAAAACCCTGAATAGCCCCAATCAACTGAACTCGAGACCTTACACCCGAAACCCGCAACCGTGAAACCCTCGGCCACCCTGTTCGCGTCGGCTGTTGCTTGAACCGCGGGTGCTCGCATCCCACGTGCTTAAATCGCGGTTGCCGGAATCGGCATTAGTTCTTAAATCACGGGCTTGGATCGTTGACGGTCTTGAATCGCGAGTCCTTGAATCGCCGGTGCTTAGTCTACTTCCGTTGCCGTTAGTTTCCGATCGGGCTTCCAAGGGTAAAGGTTCAAGATCTGTGAGGTGCCAGAGGCACATTGGCCGGAGGTATCGAGAATTCGCAGTAGCCTGACTTGCCTCTGGGGACCTTGACAGAGTTCGAGTTCGAGTACTACTGACTACTCAGGTGCTGTATGCTGTCAACAAGTCTTTCTGCCACTCTTATCATGCTGTCGGCAGCCTGCCTTTGGTGCGACCCTCGCGGAAAAGAAGAGTCTCACCCAGACCTTACAGCTGGCCGATCCGTGGACGCAGCAACGCCGGCCAAGCTAAGCGGTGCACAGACATATTCCGCATGATAGCACCAGCGGAACGTCACGATGGCCTGTGCCCAAGCCCATGCAGGCTTGGATCAACTTTAGACTTCAGACCTGGCTTGCCTTGTCTCCAGAGCGCAACAATTCACAGGACATGTTCTTGACAGCCGCACATTGGCCTTCGCAAAATGCCGCGATGCAGCCTAAGTTACGGTAGGATATGGTAAGTCTGCCACGAATGATGCCACAATGGATCATGGCCTGGCAAGGAACCAAAGCTGCTGGAACAGCTTCTCAGAAAGGCATCTGCCTGCCTGGTATCCTTCCCTGATGGTGGTGGCATGGTGTAAAATGACTACCTGTTTGCTCTTAGGAAGCACAGCAGCAAAGCTTCAAAGTGAGCAACCTGTCCACACGTTCATGTGTTGCCGCACACTCCGAATCGAATGATCTTTTGAATCTCCGCAGAAGCAGCTGGTGTGATATCTCGTGTCTCTCACTTCTTGCCCTTGAAGTTCTTGGAGCCTCCAAGCGATGCAAAGACGGCTCTCCATCCATCCGCGTCTCGCTGCGCAGAGACTCCCGTAGGCACCGCACCGCCAGCAGGCGCTCCTCCGCCCTTGGGAAGCTTCGCGCCCTGCCAAAGGTAGCTGGGCGGGCGGCTGCGCCGTTCGCATCGCGCGCGTGCGCGCGTGCGCGCGCGCGCGCGCTCTGCAGGCGGTCCTTGTCGGCCTTGCCCTTGGCTACCGCAGGCTTGCCTCGGAGAGAGCGTCCGGGAGAGTCGAGGAGCCATCTTTCTCGGCTGAGCTCTCAGCTGGAGGAAGCCTTCTTCTTGTCTGCCTGCTGCTTGGCTTTGGCCTCCTTGCCACTCCGAGGAAATTCTGACTGAGCCCTGCCGGCCCTTACGATCCCTGCGCCACCTTCGCAGCCTGTTCCCTTGCCTGGCGCAGCTCGGGCCTCATCGCCTTCCTCATGCGAACTCGAGAGAGCCACTATAAGTGTAAACACGGTTACTTTACGGCGACCCAAGCTGGACCGTCAGACTTTGCGAGTGACCGGGCGTGCAGCTATGGCACTTCTTTTTGAGGTCATCCAGAGACATGCCGACGATAGCCTTCTGGAACTTCTGGGCCTGTGGAGGCAACATGGAGGTGCAACACATCAACGAGGTTTGCCCGCAGCCTTGCGGGCTTTCTTCTTGCCACCCTCCTCGACCTTGCCCTTCTTGTTTTGCCGACGCCAGGCTTGAGTCCAGCGGAGCTTCACCTCACAGACCCACGGCTGACCACACGAATGGACAAACGGGAAGCCCGCACAAGGCTTATCTCTACTTTCATCGCTGCCGGTACCAGAAGCTGCCGGTGCTGCCAAATCTTCTCTGAAAGCATCCCGGGTTCGGCAGGGCGGCTGGCTTGATGCGCTGGTGGTACAGCGAGTCCGCTTTGGCAGAAATGAAAAAGTTGACCTTCAAGGCTCCGTGAGTTCATGGAGGCAGACAGGCAGATGGATGCTGCAGCATCCGACGACAGACACAGAAGCACATGACGAAATCATTGTGCGACGAGCATCTCGAATGATGTGTGCATCCGCATAATTCACAGAAGGCCAAACATCTCAAGCCACAGCATTACTAGACAACAGACATGACCAGATAAGATGATGACATGGTGAGTCTAGAGCCAGATTGCCGGCCATGCTCTTTACAAGTGTTGCCTTGGCGTCCTTCGCCACAAACTTCTGACCATGTCCAGGGTAGATCCTGTACCTCAGTCGTTGATCGTCATTCCATTGAGCAGCACTGTAAAATTAAAGTGCACACGCAGAGATTCTAAGCAAGCACTTGGAAGGGGTGCTCTGTGTAGTTGCACAGGTCTGTCTTGATGACCATGGCTCTGCTACCTTCGGACACCTATGCCACAATTTGCCACAAACAGCTGCAGCTGACAGCCACGCCTGGCGATGTCAGAAGCTTCTTGTGCATTCTGCGTGTGACACTGCGACCCAATCGACACAAAGCCTTCAACTTTTCTTCCGCAATAGCAGCTGTGGTGGCGCACGATGTGTTTTCATTTACACTCACTTCTTGCCCTTGAAGTTCTTGGAACCTCACGACCGCGACAGAAAGAGTCGGCATGCTTGGAACTTTTAGATTATGAGCCACATACACGGTCCGGCCAAGACTCCACCAGCTGGGGCACCTCCACCCTTCGGCAACTTCGCCCCCTGCCACAGGGGATGTGCGCCGAAGCTCAATCTGCTTCCACGAGTCTCGAATGAACTTGTGAAGAGCTCATGGCAAGAGAGCACAAACGTCCCTCGGTTGAAAGAACGAGAATCGCTACGCCAACCGGGCCAAGGTCTGCAACGTCTACAAAAGGTCGCCGACAAACTCGCTTGGTGACATGCGGTGCTGATCGGCTTGGATGCCAACTATGTGTCCGTCGAGCCGTGATTTTGCGTCGTGCTCTTGCTGTAGCGTCGCAAAAGGTTGCACATCCGCATCCACATTGAAGCGAAACTGCCTCTGCAGTCGTGGCAGGGCTGCTTTTGCAAGTATTGCCTTGCTTTGTGGCTTCTGCTTCTCGCAAAACTTTGAAGCACCAGTTTGTCGCTCAACTACCTGTCTAGGGAATCAGGCCCTTGAGCACAAAGCACTGACTCGGTGTGGAAGTTTGTGGAATTCGGTGCAAGTGGACATCCGCCTATCATCATCCCAATCCGTCGCCGTTTTGAGAACTAGTTCTCTGCTCTGGCCCAAGATCTTTCGGAAGCCTCTAGACGACTAGGGGCACGTGTGCATACATGAGGCACGAGCTTCGAACTCTCTGCGAAAGATGCTTGGTGAGGGATGCACGAAAATTTTGTCTTCGAGTGCTCTGGTACAGGTACCGCAGGCCTTGTCGGCTTTCCCCTTGGCAACTGCCGGCTTGCCTTTCAGCGACATCACAATTCCCGGCAAAGGCTGCAGGCACAATCATCGGGTCTGAGCTCCTCACTGGAGGCTGCCTTTTTCTTGTCTGCCTGCTGCTTGGCCTTGGCCTCCTCAGTACACGGCCCACGCCAAGACGCAGTCTTGCAGCCTTGCTTCGACCGAGCATAGAGCCGCTGCACAGATTGCAAGTTCCCAGACAATTTCTGGAACTTTCAGGCGTCCCCCTGTGAATCCCAGCAGGTCTCCTTTGCGGCCTGCTCCCGTGCCTGGCGAAGCTCAGGCCTCATGGCTTTCCTGAGAGAAAAACATGTCAAGGCTCTCAATGCGAGGCGAGTGCGACAAGACACTTCTTCTTGAGATCATCCAAGGACATGCCCACAATTGCTTTCTGAAACTTCTGCGCCTGAAGATCACTCTGGTTGAAGCGGTTCAAGTGTTCTTGCCGAGCAAAGACTGCAAGCAGCCTTGCGGGCTTTCTTTTTGCCGCCCTCTTCGACCTTGCCCTTCTTGTTCTGCCGACGCCAGGCTTGAGTCCAGCGGAGCTTGACCTGGCAAAGACATCACGAACACATGTTCCGGGAGGCCCACTTCAGTCAGTAATCTGGCAAGTGGCCGGCTTGATGCGCTGGTGGTACAAGGAGTCTGCCTTGGCTGAGATGAAGAAGTTAACCTCCAGAGCAGTTTGCTTGGGATTTCAGGCCTTCGATTCGGATGGCATGCCTTTGCGTCCTTCGCCACGAACTTTTGACCGTGGCCGGGGTAGATTCTGTACCTGTTGCATGCGTGAAACGGAAAGCTGGCCTCATGGAATCCATCCAGGGCACTCCGTGTAGTTGCAGAGGTCTGTTTTGATGACCATGGCTAGAGCAGAGGAGCAGCGCTGGCGGGGTGACGCTCCACGAACAGCTGCTGAGCATTCGATGGCAGCGATTCAAGTTGAGAAAGCCGTGCACGGGGAGTTTGCACATGCACACAGGCCTCAGCCTTGAAAGACCAAATGGCCCTCGGTTGCAGCTCCGGGCCGAGCATCACCTCAAGCAACTTGCTGCGCACTTGCTGTGCTCAAGCGGGTGAAGGGTTCGGGGCCGAGGGTCCGGCCATGCCTTTTCTGAACATGCTCTTCTTTAGAGTCTCCTGCAGCGAAACACAGATTTACGTGGAAGTGGCACCCCTCGCGCAAGCAAACGCAAATGCACCGCTTCCGAACATGGGCACCCTCTTCACCAGAGAACGAAGAGCGAAGCTGCAGTGCCTGAAACATGCTGTGAATTATCTGTGAATTTGTCCAAGCACAATGCTCCAAGCTTTGCGCAATGTTTGGGAATCACAGCAAGCATTTGTTTGAATCACAAGAAACATGCCGAGTGCCGGACTGACCACTCTCAGCCATTTCAACAGTGACACGCTTGTACTGAATGGTTTTGACCTGGCAGATCAACACATGTGTGAGAAATGCCACATTGCACTAAACTTCGCACTGACACAGCCGGCCACGCATTCGGCCATGAAAAACAACAATTCTCTGCATAGTACGGGCTGGTAAACACTGCGCAGCCACCATAACCGGCTTGAACCTTGCAAATCGAGTCAAGAACAGAAACGCAAGCCCAGATGCATCGGAAACATTCGAGGAACTCTTCCTGCAACGGGCACCCGGCTGGCTCACTTTGTCTGGACCTAGAAGCAGATGCTGCCCAGGGCATATACGGCCTGATCCTGTGCACGAACAGCGCACACATACAGAGCACACCTTTGAGGAATTGCCCAAGCCAGGGATGCGGCGAACCACACCGCCAACGACCAGACCAACGCCAGGCACGACATAGATGGAGTCAATGTGAAACTCAGCTGGACCTTTGGCTTCAGCTGAGATGGGACACACAAACATGTTTGAACACCAGAAATCTGGGCGAACGACTGCTTGGTGGTTTGAAGAGACCGCTGTCCTACAGCAACGCGCTTCGTCACACAAGGGCGTCTACCCCCAGAAGCAACGAGATGATAATCGACCACTATACCCACTATCACTATCCCGAATCTGAAACCACTCCTGTAGCCTTGATGGCAGCCGTTGCAGGAAAGAACGCAGCAGGGGAAGACCTCATCTCGGGCCCCTCAAAACAGGAAAGGACAGCAAAGAAGGCAAGATCTGCCTGACCTTCACTCCAGAACAAGGTGCATGTCACGAACTACACCACGTCGACTGCAATGACTGCAAAAATCAGCGGCAACTGTGAGTTTCAGGCCCTCTCCCGTTACGTTGGAAATGCAGAACATGGGACACACCTGCACGAACAATGCTCGAACTGTCTCCTTAAGGTGCTCGGAACAGTTCACATCAAAGCAACTGCCACAGCACGCCAAACAACTCAGCCTGTTTGCCGTAGATTCCGGAGGCTGCTTGCTCCAACTGGTCATCGCTTGTCACCACAAGAGGCTGCCGTTTCACTGCGTTTGACCTCTGAAGGTGGGGACATCATGGACGATGTTGTGAGACATGACTTTGCAGAAGCGACAGGATGTAGTGCGCCAAGTTCCCAGCTTGACGATCTTGTGGAGCTGTGCAAGATTCTCGTCGAAGACATTCCTTCGAAGAACATTAAATCATTAGGTTCATGCCCATTGGACTTGTCAACCGATATGTTCACAAGCACAATCTGCAGGTAAAGAACTGGGGTGCGATGTCAATCTTCGTTATGACGATGAAGAACGGAATGCGCAAGGCAAGCGCAATTCCCAAGTGCTCGCGCGACATGCGCTGGAAGCCTGCATTAGCGTTCACTATGATCATCGTGTAGTCCGGGCCTGCAGTGGCGAACATGCAGCGCTGAATAAGCTGAAATGACGGTATCAGGGCAGGGACATTGCCCCACCAATCCAAAGATGGTAGTCTTGAGGTATTTTTCATGGCCACACAGGTCGCTGAAGGTCACCAGTCTTTCCGATTGGCTTACCACCTGCACAAGGCATTCACGGACTCATTCAGGCTGCCTTCCTGTGATCAACGTTCGTGGCTGCTAATGCAGAGCTCGGACAGCATCACATGTTCTGCAGAGATGTAAATTTCGTGCATATGTCGCCGACCTGTTGCCAAGTCTGATTTCGCGAACTGGCCGTGGAAGTACCCATTCTGTCAATGAGCACCTGGAGTTTGGCTTTCACGATTCTTCAGCTTGCCTCGACTCGACTTGTTGCCGCGGCGAACGACCCTCACACCCGCCTGCTCCCCCGTTGGCGAGAAGCCCATAATCTCCTCCAAAAAGGACAAGTCACAAAATGAATGCGAGCGTGTTTGAAGAGCACTGTGAAGAAACAGCACTTTGGCATCGTCCTGTGCGATACTGCTCGTTCTGCCGTTGGCTGCTTCGTGCGAGAAATTAAACACCTGAACCACTTACAAGGTCGATGCACCTACCGGGCGTGCTTCACGTAAACATGTCCAAACATTTCCAGCAATATGCCAACGTGTGCCTTGGCCCGTGCCAGACCCCTTCCATCGTCCAACCCACCCTTGGTGAGAACTCCAACCAACGTCGACTTCCCGCTGTCCACATTGCCGATGACCTGAGACAACATCCTTTAGATCGTGCGAATTGGACAGCACGCCTGCTGCACAGTACAGCTGCTTCGCTGAGCTGCTTCCGAGCCACTGCCACTGTAACATCCTTCATTTGAGCTTCGACCCAATCATCGCTGAGATCATCTAAGCTGATGCCCTTATGCTGATGTCCATCAACATCTTCTTCATCATCGTCTGAAGTGGATCGGTCCATGTCCTTAGCATGCGGCAACAAGACAAAACATGATCAGTTGATTCCTTGTGGTCCGCCTTCGGTTTCAGCGTCTCTTCTTTGGACGCTTCTGCGACGCATGGCTTCTCCAGCTTCTCCTCCGGAGGAATTGAACAACTGAGCCGAACATGCATTTACTTTGCCAACGCCTCAGTTTGGACGGTCATGGTCGAGAAACTAGCGTGGGACGGCGGCGTGAATTTGCAATGCAGAAAAATCACAGAAGCATGATACCCCCAGCTTGTGAAGAATCTCCCCGGGCACAGAGCTGAAACCCACACCTGAAGCTGAGCAACTTCTCTAAACAACAACGTCAGAACTTTTACAAACTGATAAAGTGTCCCGTTTCTGCAAGCTCCGACAGTCACGTGTCTGTAATATGACGTAAACCACAGCTGCGGTTGCCGATAACTACTCCACAAGCAAGCGAACGTGTTGCGTGTAGAGGACAAAGTTGGCTAAAATCAATGCGGAATTCCAAGGTTGTGCACACCACTGACAAGATCGATCCTCAGGTTGTCCGGACCTTGGAAAAAAAACTTCAGCCAAGATGGGCCTTCTTTAAGACCGTTTATAAGTCGTCGTCAAACAGCACGATAGCCACATTACACACCACTCCATGGGTTCGACCCGTGCCCCCAAGGCGGAAGGCAAACGACGCAGCTGAAAAACGTTTGCAGCCAAGCACAGCTGTGGACTGTACACATGAATTGGGCAGTGGAGTGTAGAACCGCAGGAGTACTCAAAACACGTAAGATCAACACAACGCAATTCCATCAAGATTTCCTTGCCTCTCATGATCACTCCAGCGGAATCATTTCTGAGGCTTCCATTGCCGTCCATTTTTTCAAAACCCTTGAAACAAAAGAAGAAGCCACACAAGAAGACTTTGGGTGTTAAAAACGAAGGAGAAAAGATTTAAGAAAAGAAACCCAAATCCATTTTGGAAAATGTGGTAAAATAACCAAATCCATTTTTAGAACTGGATTTCTGACACTCTCCAAGCATAAAAGGTGAAGAATTTTTTTTCAAGTCTAAAAGGACAAGATTGGACAAACAATAAAAATATTGCTGCGGAAAAGGCAACAAGACAAAAAAATGAAGAAGTCAAAGATGTTCAATTCTGATGAAACCAGATTCAAGTTCCACAAAAAGTACGAACAAAGTCGAGCCGGAGAAATGGCCTGAAAAGACTGATTAGATGCAGAATCCACCTTTCGCGAAGGTTTCTAAACGACCAAGTTGCATACGTCTTCAATGTTGGTGCAGCGTGCAAAAAGGCAAGCACCAGCGTTCAGGCAGAATCCAGCAGTGCAGTTTCTAGGCGAATCTTAGTTGTCGCCATTCCGAGTTAAGATTGCCACCGTTTTCGACACAGCGCATAGTTACGAAGGCGGCTTCACAACTGCTGCAGGAAAGAAAGAAACAAAACTGTTGCCAAGCGGAAGCGGGTGTCAAGCGACATGCTAAGAAGACACGCATATGGGTCCAACGTGTCTTGAGGCTTCTTCGTTTCAAAACCTTTGGCAAGGTCCAACAATGGATCCAACAAAACGGAGTGCCTCACTGGCGGCCAAGGACAACGACGCCGTTCAACATCAAGCTTGTAACCTCGCCACCTCACTTACGGTCCAGCTGGGACGATACTTGCTCTGATACGTTCTAAATCCAATTCCTTCGTCGACATTGACCGCCATGCACCCCATTCACGAACTCTGGTCACTCGGTTCCCCAAAGTTTCTAATCTGAGTTAAAACACGAAAGGGTGTTGAGCCTACAGCCT
>CAJNDV010037411.1:0-17484 GCA_905221635.1 Symbiodinium sp. CCMP2456 | reverse complement strand
AATATATATATATATATATAGTTATATCTATATGTATATACCTATCTATCTATCTATCTATCTATCTATATCTATCTATATCTATCTATATCTATCTATATCTATCTATATCTATCTATATCTATCTATATCTATATCTATCCATCTATCTATCTATACGTATCTATATCTATATCTATATCTATCTATCTATCTATCTATCTATCTCTCTCTCTCTATCCTGTGCCCTCCAGCGTTAGGTTTACCAAAGTTTCAGACCCTGGTGTCCGACATCCTGGCTGCTGCCAGGCGACATCAACTTCTCAGCTGAATTCTAGGCTTCAGGGCTTTGGGATGTCCACCCCTAAAGCCTGATATATGGGTCCTAATAATTAGAATGGGTTCCGGGGCGTACTTTCGCACACTTCTAATGAACAACCCTACAGCATACTGGGGGTATACTGGGGGTAATTATGCAGAGGCTTCTGCATAAAGAGCCCCTAAACCCTAAACCCTAAACCCTGCAAATCTGGTAGGGCCGAGGCTACACGGTCGCTGTCGGACAGCACAAGCTTTCCACCACGCAGTGCCTCTCCGATTTGGGGGTTTCAGAAAATAGGGGACCCTAATATAGTACCCTCAATAATAGGATCCTTATTATCAGGACCTCAAAAAGCTACCCCTTATTTTCGGAAACTCCCATTTTGTGGCTCTTATGCTTGGAGGAACTAGGGCTGAAGGCTTAGGATACCGCTGGGGTTTGGGTTTAAGGTTCTTGCTACAGTTACGTACCTATGCGATGAGTAGCCGCTTGATCAAATTTTCCAAGCCACTTGAAGCCCACACTCAGACTTTCGACCACAACGTCTTTCTGACCGGGTAGGTAATGTAGGGGCCTTAATAATTAGAAAAGGGTCTTGGAGTCTACCATACTATAGTCATAAGAAGGAACCCCCACCCCGACATTATTCCACAAACGGGATAACAATCCGCAGAAGCCTTCGAAAGCAGATCTTCTGCGAACGGCACACAGCACCAGAAACTTAAGTATTGTGGGCGCCTTGAAAATTAGAATAGTGTTCCTTTCA
Organism: Symbiodinium sp. CCMP2456; assembly: GCA_905221635.1. Lineage (NCBI taxonomy): Eukaryota > Dinophyceae > Suessiales > Symbiodiniaceae > Symbiodinium > Symbiodinium sp. CCMP2456. Next base: position 16,417 of record CAJNDV010037411.1, on the reverse strand, counting down.
AAAAGAGTTCTTTAAGGGTTACTATAAAGGTTTAGTATAGGGGCCTTAATAATCAGAAAGGGTTTTGGAGTACATTATACCATAGCTATAATAAGCAAACCCCAAGCTAGATTGGTAAAAGTCAAAGCCCTATATTCGAGCCCGACAGAAGGCCACATAACGCTCAAACCTTGAAAGCCCTGAGACCTAAACCCAAAACCCAGACCTGCGAGAACCCAAGGCCCCTATCAAAGGCCTCTTCCGCCGCCGCCCTCATGATGCCTTGCAAGAGCCACTCTGATGGGAAGGGTTTAGGGCTGAGGGGTTTTTCAGGGGTTTGGGGTTTAGGGTTTAGGTAGGACTAACTTTGGAGATTTGGGAGGTGTGTTGGGAAATCACAGTCTAAAGTTTCTAAAGCTCACTGTTCTGTGTTCAGGGTCTGTATGTAGTGTCTTGCAACCTCCGGGGGTTGGGCGTGTAGCAGATGATTCCAAGTCGGTAACCCTAAAACCCTAAACCCAACACATCCCGGCCAACAATATAGGGGCTAGGGGCCTTCATAATTAGAATAGGGTTTTCGGTCCCATTAGAATCATAATCAGGAACCCCCCCAACATAGCATTGGTAATTATTTAGGCCTCTATATTATCCTTCTTGGGAAAACCCTGAACCTAAATCCCGCCTCAGCTAACTATCCAAGCACGGGCTCAGTAATCGCGCTGCATCACTAGAAGGTCTCACGCGCCATCGAAACAGCTTTTAGGATTTGATGGAAATTTTTCCTTAAACCTCAAACCCTAAGACCCTAGACTCTTCCTCCCAAACCCCAAACCCCTTACTTAAGCCCTACATCCCCCAACCGAAACCCCCGTAAACCCTCGCCCTAAACCCAAACCCTGAAACCCGAACCCCCAAACCCCTACACCCCAAGGTTTGGGGGGGCTTTTTTGGCCTGAAAGCCTTGCCTGGGTCTGCTCCCGGCTGAAAAGGCGCATTCACCATCGCCATCCTGCGAGATGTTCCGACGACTGAGGATCCAGAGGCGACTTAAAGTAGAAGCCCAAAGTTGGAACATTCGTATTCTCATGCCCTCAATGTAAAGCAACGGGGATCCCAGCACTAATCATCCTAAATCCATGTTCCAACTTTCTGGGATTCACTAGAGGAAATTTTGTGTGTGGGGTTCAAGGTTGTAGTAGGGATTAGGATACGTGGCATTTAGAGTCTTGTGTTTGGGTGTAGGGTTTACGTGTTTTGGTGGTTTAGGGTTGTAGTAGGGTCTCAAATAGAGCTTGGCTTTTAGGACTTGTGTTTTTGAGAGGGGCTGCTCATCACTACTATACTTGCTGCTATGAACAACACTATGCTGATCGAGAGTGGTGTCGCGGGTGGGCTGCTACCATCACTGTCACATTTGCCGCATTGTGACTGCTGATGATGGTGACAGTGACACTGATGCGGATTATCATTACCGCCATCGTCACGATAAATTAGCTGTTGATGCCACAAACCGTGCAGTGAGACAGCCCTGAGCCCTGAGCTTGTATTTGAAGCCAAAGCTCTGTTGCGATCCACACCCTCACCACCCCAAACCCCAAACCGTAGACCTCCAACACTGAACCTTGGGCTGCTCTTTAGGTCGTAGCCATGCAGCCTACGAGCGCACTTGTGAAAGGAGGCCGTGTGACAGCCTCGCTTCCGTTTATCGAGTGCTGGAATGAAGGTTTATGGTCCTCCAACTCCACCTGATGCTTACGCCCTCATCTGCACTGAAAAGGACCCCCCACATCACCCTGAAAATCATATCTTATGAGAATGACGAACGATGTAAGAACACTTCTGAATTCTCGGTCAGGGTTTGGGGCTTCAGGATTTAGGGTTGGCACCCCCGCAGCCGCAGATTTACCATGTCTAAAATGACATCTGAAATGGTTGGTGAGGTAGTCTTCCACGTCTGATTACAGGGTTAGCCTCTTCGGCGGTGTAGACGAAAGCTCGAACGATATGGATCCGGGAAAAATAAATAAATAAATAAATAAATATATATATATATATATATATATATATATATCCTACAGACGCCAACAAGCCGACAGAACAGGGCAGCGGGCTTTTGCTTCGATCTCTGCCGTCGCCCCAAGCAGGCGAAAAGGAGGCTCGGTTCAATCCGTTGGGTTTAGGGCAGTTCAGGGTTTAGGGCAGCTTCGGGTTTAGGGTTTAGGGCAGTGTTTAGGGTTTGGGGTTTACGGTTGGGGGTTCTGGATCGGACAACCTCCTTAGGCGGGGATTGACGGTTAATGGCTCTGGAATGCAGCATGTTGTTACATTGTTGGTTGTTGATGGGATTGCATAAACTTCGGATGCAGGCTGGGTGGACTCGAAAACGCCCTTTAGCTTGTACGTAAACCTAAACCCCAAACCAGTACATCTAGCGCTCAGAACCCCAACCCAAATCCCATACACTATGGTAATCCGAAGCCTGACACGTTGCAGCAAACATCCTATCTGCTATTGTCTGCTTCCTTAGTTCCACGGCCTAAACCCTGTCCCTAAACCTGGTATCGGGTTTGAGGGGGTGGGCACTAAGCGGCTGTAAGATAGGAGTGCTTCACAACAGCTGCGTCTGGCTACCAGCGCCCCTTGCGCTCATGTCCTCAGCGGTGGCAAACAGGTCGAATTTCAGGCTGAGCATTCCAGTCTTCTAGGCTTTCAGGTTGTGTGCATAATATGGCTCTTGAGGTGTAAACGGTGTAAACCTTTCAATGCTGACCGGCTCTTTATGGTGTGCATCAGGAGAAGAGACCCTCGTGCCCACAAAAACCTAAAGACCCTCCCGTGCCCGCTGCACCGGACCAGCTTCTGGGGGCTGGTTGCAGAATTTTGGAAGCCCCGGTTGCCCAGACTTTCTGCCTAAATCCGCAACTAAACTAAACCCTGAACCCAACTGTGTAAACAGAAATCCTCAAGCTAAACGCTAATGCCCCAACGTAGCTCCACGACACACCGAGCGGCGCGGCTGAAAGTGCGCAGCACCCGGGGTGCAATCTGGGCCTCGCGGCCAAGACTGGTGCGATTTTGGTATCACGGTCGTCCTTCTGGGCTTCGCCCCTGGCTTCAACAAGTAGAATAGAGCCACCTTCGACAAACTCCTCTTTAGGTCTCCTATGTTGCGTAGACTCCCAGAATCTCGAGACCTTGGCTTTCGGGCCCGGTTTGACGAAGGCTTCTGGATCACCACAAACACGGAGACACGGTGCAAAGTTGGTTACATCAGAATGCTGTCTGCGGAAAAAGGTGCTTTCATCCCCGACAAGGCAACTCTGGCTCGAATCCTTCCTCGAATAGGGTGTTTATACTACTGTATTTAGAAATATATCGGGGTTGTAAGGGGGATACCATTTCTGATGCGTTCTGAGGCCACGGCTGGATCTGCCTCCTCTTGCAGGTCCTTAGGAGGCTACTGTTGCCACAATCACGCTCCTGCACAAATCCCACAGTTCGCCCGAATCCTAAATTTTCGTGAGCCTTTGCTGAGCTGAAGGGCTGCTGCGCGGGCCATGGGCCGCAAGGTGCGGCCACCGATGTGCTTAAACCTTGTCTTGTCTTGGGGTGGAGCCGAAAATCTAAACCCGAAGCCCTAAAACCCAGTCGACTGTGGGGGGGTGGGGGTTTAGGGTTTCGGGGTAAAGGCTGGGTCCTTGGATTTGAGACTGGGTGTTGGCTTTCGGAGTTCACGGCTTGCGGGTCACGCTTAGGATGGAACTTGCAGGTTTAGGCGCTGAATTAAGCTGATGGTCACATTAAGGGCTATCATAAGGGTTGCTATAAAGGGCTACTAGACGGTGTTATTATGTACTTTCAGCTTTGGCGAAGGAAGTAGGGCTTAGAGCAGGGGATTATGCTTTCCAGCTGAGTCTTTGTGATCGAGTTCGAAGCTGCCGCAGCGCGTATGAGACCTAGGGTCGGGTGTCTTTAGAAGGGTGTCATACAGGGTAGTATAGGGCCGCACAGGGTGTCCTTGCTGGGTTTTGGGGTCGGTGCCTGAAAGTTGGAGGGCCTGGGCTTAAGAGGACCTAGAGACTCGAACCATGCAGCGCGAAGATCAGCCCCAAACCTTCAAGCCAGCCCTTCAACTCCTGGATCACGAACCCCCAACTCTAAAGTTGGCCAACTCTTCACCCCAATTCCAACTTCCAGATCAAAAAACTTCCCGACCTCCGACGGTCGAGGATCCCCATGAGTCTCTAAACTTGGGATTCTGTTGCTTTTGGGCTTGCGGATCAGGGCGCAGGTGGCAAACAAAAGATCTGGGAATACCTTACCATGTACCCAAGGGATGAGGAACAAAACCAATGGTTTAGTAGATCTTCGACTGGATAAAGTTTCCTATCCGAAACCCCAGACCTAGACCCCAAGCCCAAAGACCTGCACCAAACCCCAAAACAACCGAATTCCAAGCCCGGAGCTGCTGCGAACCTACCACCACCACACACCGCACAGAGAAAAGAACGTGGAACACTGGGCCAACCCGGCAAAAACGCTCCATAAGCACTTCCATAAACAAAGGCTGCTAAGGTAGGGGTCTTGATAATTAGAGTAGGGTTTTGGGGCCCACTGTTATAATAAGGACCCCCCAAAAAATAGTATAGGTAACTATGAAGCCCCCTATACTATTGCATGTCCAGGGACTTAAATGCAGCCCATGAGAAGGCTACGATGCAAGCAATGTTGGACAAGTAGAGATACACCGAGAACTCGCCGATCCTTGGGGGTTTTAGGGTTTGAAGGATGTTGGTGGCTAAGGTTTAGGCTTAGGGGCTGAGGGTTCCAGGATTTGGGTTTAGATTTTAGGGCCGATTCTCTCTGCTATCTGGGGCCTTGGCTCCAGGACACCTAGCAAGTCGATCTCAAGGATCCAGGCTTAGGGGTTCAGGCTGTATGTCTCGGGTTCCAGGATCAGAGCCATTGAGACTCAAGGTTGATGACTTACTTGCACAGTTTCCTCAGGCATGTTGAAGATTGGTTGGCCCCGGCTAGAGGGGTCTTAGCATAGTCCAAGTCTCAACCGTTTTCAGTGTCCATCATCTCATACGGTTCCTTCTTGATTCTGCTTGAAAAATGCAAGCAGCATGCTCGTGTCAACAAGATGCTGCAGCACTTAGTTCGCAATAACGGCTTTGCCTCTCAATGAGGTGATACAGGGGGCTTGGTCGATGTTGCCGGCGCTGCACATGACTGGGTTCGAGGTGCGCGTCTCTGGGATGTGTTGGTGACTCAGTTTCGTGTGCGTCCAAACTTGATTTGCCACACAGCCCGTGCTAAACCGGACTCTCTATGTGGAAGACCCGCAACAGCAGCGAGTATTATGAGTGACTGGCGAGCATCTGGGCTCCCAACCACTGCTGCGCACGATGGGCGCATGGCCTTGTTGCACTTGGAAGCCATGCTTGTGGTCTTCCATTCGGAACCGACCATCAAGTTGAACAATCGTCTGTTGACGGAATGCTTGCATCGAGCGGAGAATGCTAACGTGTCTGAATCGAGCTCGCAATTGCGACGCTGCATGTCTGCGCTGGTGAAGGTAGCGCATGATCTGCTGTCGGACAAGCGCCAAGTGCGATTGCACCAGCTGCTCATCTCCGGGAGTGCGCAGCGCAGCATCATGACGGGTTAGTATCTCCAAAAGAGCACCTGTGAGATGGAGAGCTTGGAAGTTCTGCATATCCAGGATCACCGTGCTGTCTTGAGTCTTGGGAAACGGGCTGCGATCTGAGTGTGCTGCCACGGAGCTTGCAAAACCCACCGGTAAATCTTTGAACGGGTTGGGTCGAATGCGATTTGGGAACTTCGGGCTTTTCGGCTTGGGATCAGCAGGGTTTAAGCAGGTGGTGTTGCAGGAGATCGCGTAGCTTTACTCATGACTTCCAGCATGTCGTGCCATCGTTCCGCTGTGCTTCACAGAAACCGTCCTGCTTCTGGTATCCACGTTTGATAGACACCTAACGGACTAGCAATCAATACAGTTCAGGGTTAGGGGTTTAGGGTTATACTTGCCTCTGCTCTCACTCTGCTCCCGGCCGTCTCAGCCCACACGATCCGGCACGGCCATCCGGCGACGCTGCAAAGGGCGCGGCGGAAGCGCGTCCTCTCCTCGGCCTGCGTCTGCAGCCTGGCGCGGAGGTGGAATGCGGCCAGCCCGCAGGCAAGACACGCTGACCCTTTCACGCCAAATTGCCACCATGCTCTCGGAAAGGCCAGCAGCGGCGGCGAGATTACACATGTCCGCATCCGAACCGCCGCCCTCCAAAAGCTCGCGGATACGCCGACAAATATCGGACTCCTCAGCGTCGATGCGGCGGTCGAGGTCCCGGCAAGCTCGCAAACACTCGGGCGTGCCCGCACGCATGGCCACGAGGTAGTAGATATTACGCAAATTGTTCAGAGCGAGCTGATCCGCGCCTCCCGTCAGCCGCAGTGTGTTGAAGATCGCCTCGTCCGTGTACGGGTCGATGGCGACAGTGGGCGCAGCTGCCGCGCCGGCAGCTGAAGGGTCCGAGGCTTGCGAAGACTTTGGCACGGTCGTGGGGAGCTCGCCGGTAGATGCAGCCACTCGATCCACAGGCGGCAGCCTCGGTAACAGCCAGCAGCAATCCGAAGCCTTGTGTTTGTAGCGGTCACCACGAAGCCAAAAGCAAAACGCACAAGTGACATGCACAACTGAACAGATGGCCAGCCGAAGCGCAAACCGGCAGGAGGCTGCAAAGGAACTGGCACCGCGTTTGGTCTCGGGCGGCTGCTGCGGTTCAAGCAACGTCTGTGTCCTACGAGATGCAAAAAGGCAGGGCATCCTCTCCTACAGTGGCGCAGATACTCCATGCAGCTCCGAGCTGGCATTGAAAAACCTCTTCGTCCACCGGTGGCGGCATCTTCTTGAATACTTCCTTGCTGAGTTTGAATGCGAGATCTTTGGGCATAGCCAAAATACCGGTGTCTGCACCGGACTTCTGCACACACGCAGCCAATGAACGCAAAAACAGTGATTGCGCGTTGCTGAATGGCCGCACCAGCAACGCTGCTGTCGACTTGTTTCGCAGCAAGTGCTCTTGAAAAAAGCACTCCAACAGCTGTTCGCGAGTCGTGCATGATTTTAGTTGCGCTCGCCACTTGGAGACCTTGGGATTTCGCGGTGAGACCACACCACTGGCACTATCAATGCTGGTGGGAGTGGATAGAAAATTCTCCTGATCGACTAAGCCAGTGCCTTGAGCAAAACTGTTCTTGGGTCTCACCAGTGAGCGATGTATCGCAGCTTGCAGCCCGCCATGGCTTTCGGCTCCGGCACGTGCTGCGGATAGGCAGTGCTGCTACAAAGAACACTAAGTCTGCAGGGCATCAGATGCACAATTGAGCCCCGCCCTTCTCTCTCATACTAACCTAAACCGCAACATGGGGGCCTTAATAATTTGAGCACGGTCGTGGGGGATTTCAACACTTAACGTTAATAGGAGCCCACTTAAAGGGTCGTGTCGGGGCGGTTGAGGAGTCGAGGGACTTTGTAAGTAGGTTATTACCTAAGTTTGGTTGGGGTTCCTCTTGGTTGCAACCTGCTCATAGCATAACATTCTCATAACCTACTTAGAAGTCCCGCCATCCATCAAATAGGGTCCAGGAGGGTTGAGAATACAGAGTTTAGCGTTCAGGGAGCAAGTTCCTTAGGGTCTTTTAAAGGTAGGAGACAGGGCAAACTAATGTGAACAGGTTTCTTCGGGCAGACTTCCATCCACGGAGGAAGCAAGGAAGTGGCAGAATGCCCGCTTTTGCTGAGGTGTCTTGGGTGTCCAGGGTAAAGAATGTACAAGCCCTCCCAAACCTGAACCCTAAACCCTAAACCCTAAACCCTTCTAGCCCGACTCTTTGCGCCAGATATTTCAATAGCCAACTCAAAGACTGCAATATGGGAGTTTCCGAAACTACGGGGGTACCTTATTTTCGGGTCCTTATAATAAGGATCCTACTATACTAGGGTTCCCTATTTTCGGAAACCCCCAAACCCCTTGATAGAGGAAGATTCTTCACGTCTATAGCAGGGAGCCCGAATAGGGAGCACCTTGATCAGTTGAGGCATCTGGAACTCTTTAACAACAGCTGGGAAGGCGGAAAAGCTCTTCAGCTTCGGTTCTAGGGGATGTGTCTGAGCGGAAACCGAAGAAGGCCTGAGAGTCGGATTGCTGGGTTTGGGAAAAATTTATAATTCTCAATCGAAAATATAGGAAAATTCCAGATCATAATTTTTATCAAACAACATTGATTCTGAGGGCTTCGGGGATGGAGGGATCGGGGGGGTGGGGCTAGTTTCAGGGGTCTAGGCTAGTAGGGTTGAGGGTTTGCTTCCGACACCGTGACGAAGACGACGGTGACTGCTACCATCTGTATCTCCACAAGGTGCGGTCGTCCAAAAAAACAAAGCACGAGCCAGAAGCCCGCAGTACTAAGTAAAACCGGAAACGGCTTCAGGGGTAGGGGTCTATAAGCTTTGTAAACGGTTCATAGGGTTTAATGGCTTAAATAATGGCTCTTGGTGGTTAAGGTTTAGGGGGAACCCTCTATGAGTTCATGCCCCAAGCCCAAGCTCCCCTGCTTCAATCGGCAAGTGGCTCGCTGAGGAAGTAGCCTCCTTTGTTGTGGAGCTTGGGGAAACTCGTCTGCAGAGTCCACCTCAGATCCGAAAAAGCTTCCTGCAGTAAGTCCAACGGCAAGGCTGCCTCGTTACGGGCATTCAACAACGGTCTGGTTCTCAACCCGAGCTACAAGTACCACCCTTCAGCGTGACTTAAGTCCTGCAGGGCCATATATAACGGTTTGAGGTCATCGTTTAGGGTCCTCTCAACCCCAACCCCTCCGAAGTCTGCCACCATGCCGCATCATCCCAGCATTCACCAGGGGAGGCAGCAAGGAGGTGGAGATGCAAACGCCGATCAGCGCGCTGGAAATCCCACTGCCCTGACCTGAAACCAAGGTTTCTGACTGAAGGTTCCGGGTTTGGGGTCGAGGGTTGCGAGTTGACGCACAAGTAAAGTTGGTCGGGTCTAGGGTTTGGGGTCGGGGCTTCAGGGCGCCTATGTAGCTAGGGTCTTGCACGTTTGGAAGCGGTCCTTCTTTCATTCGACATGCCGTACAAGTACCAGCTGGGGTTTGTTCTAGATAGGGCCACCACGCCGCCAAGACTTGCCAGAACTGGTGACCAATAGGTCCACTCTGATGTGAAGTTTAGGGCCTGGTGGGTATACAATCCCCAAGACTATCCGATTTCTGCTTGAGCCCTGAACGCACGAAAAGCGCGCAGCAGGGCTCTAAGCGCAGGATCTCACTAGCTACATTTACGTTATTGAGTCTCCGAAGAGTCTTAAGCATTGATCACCTTGGTAGCTAAGCACTTACGGGGGGGGGTCCAGGCAGTCACAAGGGAGCCTCCACAAATACTCAAAGGATCATGGGATGTAGTAACTAGAGCTATACATAAGGTATCTAACATCATGACTGATAAGCCGGACTATGAAGTACGTATAACCTTGCTTACCAAGTCCCATGACCCTCCAAGCACCAACTCAAGACCTGATTCCAATCATGCAGGCTCCTGTATTGCTGCTGTAGCGGTCGTTGGTTTGAGGCGCCTCAACGCCTTCATCCGTTGCTGGCGTACTGATATCACTTGGCCTGAAGAAATATAGCCTCATACATGTCGATCCGGTTACATAACCAACATAGACCTCGCTCTGTTTGTTGAGATCCTTACCAACTCCGAACCCCCTGAACCGAAGATCAGCCGCACCCGCGAGCCCAACTTGCCGCCTAATGCCACCGCCATTCCGGAAAGGGCAGCTACGATGGCAGACATGAGCACGTTGCCTTTCACAACAAAGAAAGGCTGAGCGAGTGAAGTTCTGGGGTCTGGGTTGGCGCGGTTGACACCCAGAGACTTCAGTAGACAGGTTGTCGTTTGTTTCAGTGTTTTATTTGTCTCGGCAAGGCAATTATACTCCGTGTTTCGAGATTCTGAGCATTTTGAGGTGAGCATGAGGGTATTTCCCTAAATTAGGGTCCCTTTTAGGGTCCTTTTTGAAGGGTGCCGTGCAATGTATTGGACCCCATAAGGATTCTAGTTTAGAGAAATAGCCGATGCAACACAGTAAAACCACTTCATACGCCATACCCAACGCTATGCGACCCCACAAAGCGAAGCAAAAGAAACGACTCCGCAACGCCCCGCGTTTCCCATTGCGAACCACGCGGCCTGCGGGGGGGCCTCGCGACGTAATCTGAAGAGTGTTGATGGAGATGAACGATGTGGAGCCTTTGCGGGGAGGAGGGCTCCTGTTAAGATTGGAGATTTCTAACCCCAAGACACAGCCTGGACCGTAGGATGTGTGGAAAAAAAGTGTATCTCGCAGGCTACATCTACCATCATCTACCATTTATTCTGGCTCCTCTTGCTACTGTTGATATTCTTGTTCCTATCCTTACTCTCATTAGTACCTGTTACTTCTATTCTTCGTCTTAACCCTAAACCCTAAACCCTAAACCCTAAACCCTAAACCTCTTTCCTCTACCTGCTACTGGGGCTCGCTGGTCTGGAGCAGCGACAGGGAGCAGTTCGTGCACGAAGGTCTCGCAGAGTTAGGGCTATACTGAACTTAGACCCCTAGGCAAAAACTATAATTCTAGCTGCTTCTTAGGCTTTAGAGTAGCCAAAGATTAAACATTATTTCTAAGTGCCCCTAAGCTGGGAGGCTTAGAAGCGGAGCAGGCGGGGTTAGTTTGGCAAAGTTTAGCGCGGAAGGCGGAGGGTTTTGGCATGCGGGATAACAGGGTGAACACGAACCCCCCCCCCTTCTGGGCTGTAGTGTTTCTAGAGTTTATTTGCGCCTCAAGGGAATTGCGCCCCGGACCTCGGCCCTTTTAAGTTGACCAGTCTTTGCTGCGCCACAGAACCACGCCCATCGCTACAACATAAGTTCGGAGGCCAGCTGTCGCATGCCGACATCCACAGCAAACCCTAGTAATGATTTCAATCCAAAAGCTGAACCGCAAACCGCAACCTGCGCCGTAGAGATCAGCTGCAAATCCTACCTCCGCCCTAGCTCAGGATCCCAACCAACAGGCCTGAACCCAGGAGGCTCTATAAGACCTCATCAAAGACTCATGACAACGTACCACACCCTCATAGACTGCCCTGCACCTCGACAACTCTCGTAAGCTTCCCCTCGCAACCTAAACTCTAAGATGAAGTGCCGGGGTGACCTCGGAAATCTCCAATGGGCGATATCAGGTCTTTCTCCCCGCAAAAGACCCCGAGTATCCTGGGCGGTGGCTTCATTGGCTCCAGGAGCTTTTGGTATTGCTCTGTAACACCGGTGCTACACGCAAAACCCACAGCAGATTGGAGCCGATTGGCCTTGGGGCTTTGCGGGCTGATCCATTGAAACTTCTGGATCCTGACAGAAGCTTCAAACGCATTATTTTCCTTCAGGGGCTGTGGCTTCGCCATACAAAAACACATGCAAAACACATGAACAAAAGCCCCTCAGACCGTCCAAACTTGAAGCTCCAAGCTCCGAATCTCACAGCCGAGAACCCTCCTATAAGGGCCTTAGGGTTTTAGGGTTATATTATACTATAACTATCATAAGGAACCCCCGAAGTAGTATTGGTAGTTATCTAGACCCATTATATTACCGCCCTGAACCCTCATGACATGGAGATTTTGGAAGACCGGGAAAGCTGGAAACCCTTGCGAAAGCCGGAAACCTCCTAGAGCTTTAGGTTAGACTTTAGGGTTTGAACGCTGAAATTTGACCCCCAAATGCAAAAGGCCTCTAATCCCTAAATTTCCGACTCTCCCTCTCTCGAGCCAAGGAGCAACCCGAAAATCGCACCCAAGGCTAGGCATATCATGGCCTGCAGCCACAGCTTCGGGATTGAGCCTTTAAGCTTCCTGGTTTGATGTCTGGAACTGCGGGATGTAGGCCGTAAAGGTCAATCAAGATTACGGCTTCTCAAACTTGGCTCTTGCCTTCTGAAGCCCTTTACAAGCAGTCGTAAGACGGATGGTAGAGGCTGACCAACTACGGGTTAGAATAAGGTGCAAGGACCCCATCTTCAAGTTCACAACCCGTTCTTTCGGAGTCTCAGGAAGGCAACAAGCAAAAAGTCTCAGAGAAGCAACGCCCCAAACGCCAAGCACCGAACCCCACAACTTCTGAATTTCCGGCACGAGATTTCTGACACAGAAGCCTGTGAGGCTCCACATAAAGATTTCGCACGAAAACCCCGAAGTCCCATCCCGAAATCCCCTAAACTCTAATTACAACGCATGGTACTTCACCAAAACCTCAGACGGTTTCGAGTGTAAGGGGGTGCTTGGAGGAATGCTCTACCTCGACCACCAAAACCGACTTTGTTCGTAGAGGGTCGATCGATTTCATAGTAGGGTTGACAGTAAGAACCTACAAAAGAGTATGTCATTGTAGTTTAAGCAATGGGGGGAATGGATCCCTATGATAATCCTTCAGGGCCCCCTATGACCCGTTCCATGAACCCATTGCCATTCCCTACAAAGAACCAAGGAGACTAAGCCAAGATGCACCAATGAACATGTTCCGAACGCCGCGCCAGGCCAGAGCTAGGTCTTGCACGGTGAGGCCCCACACCGTTGCCTTTGATGAACTCTCTACTACAGAGGCCTTAAATGATTAGAACAAAGTCTTGGGTGGGGTAGAAATTTAATATACCCTTGTACCATACTGATGCAGGGACGAGAAGGATATACTGATATGCTGCTACCCATCGCCAACTATTCCTGGCATGCAGTCTTGTCTTGGGGTTATGGGACCCGGAAAACCCTAAATCCTTCGGCTGGGCTTCTGTTTGGGCAAGTGGGGGTTTTCCCCTACACCCGAAACCCTACTCTACTCAGACTTTTGGGATGACCTGTCCCTGGCCTGGGCCCAGCTCGATAAACCTGGGAGTGTCAGAGAACAGCCTCAACCCTAACTCCTGAACCCCTAAACCCTAAACCCCTAAACCCCTAAACCCTAGACCCCTCGACCCAAAACCCCTAACCAGGGGATCCGCATAAATAGGATCCAACATATCTTGCGCTCTGTAGCCAAGGCGCCAGGACCATCTGCATTAAGGGCGACACGAAGAACGCCGCCAGAACGAAAACGCTACCTCGGGACAACAAAGGAGCAGGGTTCAGGGCGTAGGACTTACGACTTGGCATGGAGGGTTTAAGGCTTTGTGCTTTATCCTGCATGGAACCTCAAAAGGAGCATGACAAACTGCTTGGGGCTGTAGGTGGTTGACTAAGCAAGGTATGTTTGGAGAAGAAGGTTTCGGGGTGAGGGATTTGGCGAACCTGAAGAAACCTCCACGCCCAAACCTCGAGCCAAAATCTCCCACCCCCCAAAGTCCAAAAAACCCAAGCCCTGATGTCCCGACCCCGAATACCACTCGAACCGGTTCTCGCCAAGATGCTATCTGTGATCAAGCCGATTGCCGCCATTCCGGAGGCCTTGTGGCCGTGTTCTGCGTCAGGATTCGGTTTAGGCCTGTGCACTTGGTGCCCCACTTCTGCTTCGCTTGTGGGATTGGCAAGGCCCTTCTGCGAACTTGTGACGCGATGCCGTCTGCTGTGCGAAAACTGGCCCTGCAAGCCCCTTGCCTCCTGTCCCAATAGCAAGAGTGGGGCTTGAAGGTATATGCCACCGAAGTACCCAGGATAGCTGCCGTAGAGTTTCCGTGTTGCATATCAAGTTGTAGAGTCTTTGAATCAAACATCCCCAGCCCTACAGCCTAAACCCTAAACCCCTAAAGCCCCAAAACCCTAAACCCTACATAATCCCCTTGGGCCTGGTTGCTGTCACCTCCAACACCATCAACTCGCTACAGGCACCACAAAGACAAGCTAATGTAGGGGCCTGCAAAATTGGAATGGTGTTTACGCGGTATAGTCTCATGTGCTAAAATTAAGAAACCCTAGGAAAAAGTAGTACCAACTATTCATATCGCCACCCTCCGACAGACTGCGCCAAGCTGCAATGGTGATGCACGCCAGGTGGTTGAAGCTAAGGTAGCTGTTTGCCACGATCACGGAGTGGATCTCCAGTGTGGACCTTCGCCGCAGGCACCCCTACCCCCAGATACCGGGGCCTGCCGAGGGCACCCTCACAGTCGGAGCACTTGAACCCCCGCTCAGCAGCGCAAAGCTTCGGGGTTTCGGGTTTTGGGTGCAACACGCGCAGACCCAAATCACCCAAACCCTGACAGCCGTAGCCCTGACCCAACACACTCAATTGCGAACTTTCAACCGGTGAAATCCGAAACGGAAAGTCAGAAATCCCAGTGCTTCATACCTCCAAGGCTAAGCTAAAGTCGTACAGGACCATCTCGGCCAATACTGTTGATGGTCAAAATCCTGCATTACCTTATATACCTAAACTATGGGATTTATGGTGCATCATGCAGAATTTTGTCCATCAGCCGTATGAATGTTGAAGCCCAGGGCATCTGAAGCTGTGAGGTCGAGCGGCATGCGGTCCAAAGTCGTGCTGTTGAATTCCTTCCACCTGTGGATGCGTACAGGGCTCTCAGGGCCCTAAACCCTAGTCCTCAAAAGCCAAAAACCCTGAAACCCTATAATTTGTCTAGGTTCGTCAACCCTACTAACCCCCTCAACCCCTCAACACCAAACCCTAGTCCTTGAACCCCAAAAACCCCAAAACCCTATAACCTTTTAGAGGGTCTTTTAAAACACAGCGAAGCTGAAGGCTTCAGGGGTTCACATCCGGTGATCGTTGCTAACGACTGCAAGCTTCGGGCTCGGGAGCCTGGCGGAGCTTAACATGGAGCCGTAATACTTAGAATAGGGTTGTGGGGTATATTATGGTATTATAAGTATAATAAGGGGTCCTACCATTAAGAGAAGCTTCTAGGAACTGGTGGGTTCAGGGGTTTGGGGAGGGTTTAGGGTTTAGGGTTTGGGGCGTAGGGCTTCGGGGTTAAGTTCAAGTTGGGGGAGGAGGAGGGGGACAGGGCGCCTAGTTTCTGATGTAGATCGAACTTTTGCAAACTACGCGAGGAGTCGGAGGTTCCAACGAACTGAAAACGGCAGCGTGCTGTGTCAGGCCTGTTTGGGGAGATCCTAATGTAGGAACCTGATTACGAAACCCTGGCTCTTTATTGGGGTTCTTAATGTGAACCCTCAAAAAATTGGGGGTTATAGAGCCCGGGTTTCTTAATCAGGTTCCTACATAACCCTAAACCCTAAACCCTAAACCCTAAATCCTAAACCCTAAACCCTAAACCCCATAAACCCTAAACCCTAAAGTCGCTCCCTTGACTTCTGTTGCTCTCCCCGCGCCAGCGCGCCCAACTATTGGCGCGACAAACCGAAACCCAAGGATCCTGTCAAAGTTAGGCTTACTTAAAGGATCATGGGACTTAGTAAGTAGGGTTATAATCAAGGTAACCATACTTATATTTACTCATAACCCCAATTAAGGGACTTATAACCTTACTTACTAAGTCTCATGACTTTGTTTAGGGCCTGTTTAGGGTCCAGGGGTTTGGGGCCCGTAGTTTTAAGGGCTTAAGGCCAAAACCCTAAACACCTGGTTTCGGGACCTAAATGGGTGGTTGTCAAAATTAGGGTCCCTTTTTGGGGTACCCTAAATAATAGGTGCCGTACTATAATAAGGACCCAAAAAGGGACCATAATTTTGACAACCACCCAAATAGCTACCCATACAGGGGTTCCCTATTGCAAGTATAGTATACTGTACCCCAAAGCCCTATTCAAACCAGAAAGGCCTCGACATTGCAGTTTTAATGTAGGGGCCTTAGTACTCAGAATAAGGTTTTGTGGGTTCCTTATTATGATTATAGTATAATATATCCCAACACCCTCTTCTAATTATTAAGGCCCCTATATTCAGGAATCCTTCCCTCCGGCCTCTGGCAACACCCCCGCCAGCAGCTCGAGGCAAAGGGCTCCGGCTGTGGCATCGGGGGCGGTGCGGTGGTGCAGCGCACCTGGTTTCGGGTTTGGGAGTTTAGGGCCTACAGGGACCCTAAACCCTAAACCCTAAATAACTCTAAATAACCCTGAATAACCCTAAACCCGAACCTTTTGGGGTTTTTTAAGGTTCAAGGCGGTAGAGCGTCAGAGGGAGCTTCGGACTGCTGGGATTCCTGACTAAGCTGTTGAGGCTTCTGAAACCAAACCCTAAACCCTAGGCAGTCCAGGGTTTACTAAACCCTAAACCCTAAAGCTTAAATCCCTAAACCCTAAATCCCTAATCCCTAAACCCTAAACTCCCAAACCCTAAATCCCTAAACCCTAAACCCCTAAACCCCTAAACCCTTTAACCCTAAACTC
>CAJNDV010037410.1:7683-18480 GCA_905221635.1 Symbiodinium sp. CCMP2456 | reverse complement strand
CTTTAAGGCCGAAGTATCTACTATAAAGGTACATGGAGCCTTTGGGTTTAGGGTTTAAGGAGCACAGGCTGACCCTAAAACCCCAAACGTATCCGAAACTACTGTATTGCAGTCATGGTTTTCCTAGAGTAACCATGGTACCTTATACAAGGGATATGTACCAGCTTTTGTTAGGATCATGGCGCTTTTCATATGCAGTTGCGTTGCTTGCGCTCTGTAGCCCCGAAATTCGAGAACCTGGTTTGGTGACCTGTTTTTTTTCGTGAACCACAAGTTGGGTTATCCCAAAGCAAGGTACTACATCAAGCTGCTCAAACCCTAAACCCTAAACCCTAAAGGCCCTAAAGGCCCTAAAGGCCCTAAACCCTAAACCCTGAACATGAGCTTGTCAAGAGCCGCCCAACGGGTTGCTCCAATTCTCTGTTGGAGCGCCTCCCATGGCTCCTCTGCCCCTAGGCGCCTGCTGCCTCTGCACAGCGGAGACTCTAAGGGCTTTAGGAGGGACCCTTAATAGGTTTAGGGTTTAGGGTTTAGGATTCAGGGTTTAGGGTTTAGCTTTAGGAGGGACCCTTAATAGGGACCCTTGTAGGGTTTTGGGGTTAATATGGAGACTACCTGGCTATATAAGGGGTATATAAGGACTATAAAATGGCTATTTAAGGTAATGGGATTAAGGGTCCCTATTGGGGGTCCCTCCTAAAGTCCTTAGAGAGACAGTCTTGCACAGCTGCTTCCCCCAAGACTCCAAGTGTACAAATAGTACCTACTTTGGGGTCTAAGGCCTATACCCACAGGCCCCATAGTAGTTCCTTTTTGGGGTTCCTATTTAGACTCCTATAAGGTAATCCCAACAAGGAACGACTATGGGGCCTATGGGTAGTTTGGTACCTACTTTGGGCCATTTGGGAATTTCCGAAAATAGGGGACCCTAAAATAGTACCCTAAATAATAGGTCCCTTATTATAAGGACCCCCAAAATAAGGTACCCTAATTTTCTGAAACTCCCATTTGGAGTCTTAGGGTTCCTGCAGCAACTCAAGGGTCTGCTTGTCAGCTGGCAACCTGGGCCCCTCGATCAGCTGCAAGTCGCTTGCTTTCAGGGTTTAGGGTTTAGGGTTTAGGGTTTAGGGGTTTAGGGTTTAGGGTTTAGGGTTTAGGGCTTGGTGCTGTCCCTCCCAGCCCAATTCTCAGCACTGGTCTTCCAGAAGTTCATCATGATCTAACGGCCGTGGGCAATGCTGTGCTTCCGGGGCCTGTCCAACAGCCACACCACCTCTGCAGCCTGTGCACGAGCTGCCTAAACCCTAAACCCTAAACCCTAAACCCTGGATGAGCAGATGAGGTCAGGAGATCCACAAGACTGGACGGAACGAGGATCTCCATCAGCACGCCGGCATAGAACGACACGGGTCTCGTAAACCCAAAACCCTAAGCTAGTTCATGGTTGGGGTAGTATTAAAAATCTAAATTTATATTCCTTATTGGGTTTAAGTACCCTTAAAAATGTAAAATGCTACCCAACTATGACAAAGTAAGCCCTAATTTGTCCTAATTTGGTACCACAGGAGCCACACTTGGTGTCGAGCGAAAGCAAAGAGCATCGTACAAGAGTAGCCAAAAGAGATACCCTGCTCCTCAGAAACCGGATTACAATCCCCAAGGGTCCATGTGCCCAAATGGTTTCGACTTTGGCCTTAAAGTCGTCCCTATATCGGTACTTTGGGGCCGAAGTATATTATACTGTTTGGGTATATACCCTAAACCCTAAACCCTAAACCGTACAGGACCCTTATAACGCGCCTCAGAGCGTCCTCATAGAACTCGTTTTGGAAAGCTTGTAGGGCCCTCTGAAAATGGAAACTCAGCCCCGTCAGTCGCCTTTAGGCCCTAAACCCTAGACCCTAAAGCCTAAAGCCTATAGGGTTTAGGGTTTAGGGTTTAGGGCTTAGGGCCTAAACTCCAAAGCTCCTAAACTCCAAAGCCCTAAACCCTAAAGGCTAAAGCCTAAAGCCTAAACCCCTAAACCCTAAAACAATAGATCCTAAACCCTAAAGGCTAAAGCCTAAACCCCTAAACTCCTAAACCCCAAGCCCTAGACACTAAACCCCAATAGCCTAAACCCTATGGACCCTGAACCCGTCCTGCACGAAGGTTCGCTGCAACTTGTCGAGCTTTGGTTGGACCTGGTGCCTTGGGCGTGCGCTTGTTTGAAGTTTATAGGGTTTGGGGTTTAGGGGTTAAGGGTTCAGGGTTTGAGGTTTCGGGTCTAACGTTTCGGGCTTCGGGTTCGGAGTGAGAGGTGCTCAGAACCCAAGATCTGCAAACCAAGTTTGCTATCACGTTGGTTAGCTCAACCTACTCACTTCGTTGGTTGGTTGGTTGGTTGGTTGGTTTAGCTTTGAGGGTTTAGGGTTTAGGGTTCTTCGGACCCAGAATTGACAGAAGGTCGGTCAATGTTTCGTAACACAGGCAAAGTCGTTGGGTTGAGCGGGGTGTTGGGTTGAGTTTCTGACTCAGGAGCACGAGCCCCAAGCCTGAACAAGCTCTTGTGCTGCTAGCATTGGAACCATCTTTGTGCGTCCCACTTGACTCTTATCAGCAAACCTGAGGGCGAAGGCTTCAAGCTTAGAGCGTACCGCGTCGAGACTTCTCGATTCTTGCTTGAGTGGGAATCACCTTACAGGAAAGAAACGCAACGCCTCATGCACTAAAACCTAAACCCTCAGAGAGGCATCAGAAAGACTGATTTCCGAGTTGATGTTTGAACCTCAGCCTCACTGAGGATTATGTCAGGCGGCACACAGCGTGATCGTGCCCATTCAATGCTTCGCTCTCAGGTTTGGGGTTTCGGATTTAGGTATGAGAATTTAGGGCTCTGAAACACACTCATGAGATTTCCTACAACACTGGCAACGTCATCGGCAATGAATGTTTTGAACTCCCTATGTAGACTGCAAAATACTACAACTACTATAACATACCGCCCAAGTCCCGTTCTTTTTATCGAAGCTCCCAGAATAAAACCTTATCATCACCCTGAACTCTCAAAGGGACCCCTTTCGAACAAACTTAGCCTGTGCCTACTTGCGAATCTCTCCTGAGGCAGCGCATGCCCTCACAACCCTATACCTCGTAAGTACAACATGAGGCTCGAAACCCAGGTGTGGGGTTTAGGATTTAGGGCGCCCTGTAAATAGCAGACGGGGTCTTCGTACAACATGAGGCTCGAAACCCAGGTGTGGGGTTTAGGATTTAGGGCGCCCTGTAAATAGCAGACGGGGTCTTCGGGATTGAAGGAGCCTACGAAACCCTGCCAACCAAAATTGTCAGTCAGCCATTAGAAGAACACAAAGGAACTAAGGCCCACAGGCTAACCTGCTAAACCCTAAACCCTAAACCCCAAACCCTAAACCCCAAACGCCAAACCCTAAACCCCAAACCCTAAACCCCAAACCCTCCTCCCTATTCACGGAGAGCGAGGCTCTGTAGATACCTAGGCCTGCAGGTCCCTATTGGCCCAGATTGCAGAGCATTTCTTAAAGTCTGGGTTCCTTTAAAGGGTACTGTAGGGGGATAGGGATTCAGGGTTTAG
Source organism: Symbiodinium sp. CCMP2456 (assembly GCA_905221635.1). NCBI lineage: Eukaryota > Dinophyceae > Suessiales > Symbiodiniaceae > Symbiodinium > Symbiodinium sp. CCMP2456. The sequence goes on along the minus strand of CAJNDV010037410.1, from coordinate 14,888 downwards.
GGTTTAGGGTTCAGGGCCTGGGTTCCTTTATTACAGGGTACTGTAGGGGGAGTCTGGGGGTCTACTTAAAGGTTCATGGGACTTAGTAGCTAGGGTGGGTTTAGGGTTTAGGTTTTTTGTACGGCCAGTTCTAGAAAACACGGTATCTTGAAAGGCGAGGTTTAGGCTTAAACTAACCCTAAACCCTAATGCTAAAGCCGTAAACCCTAAACCCTAAAGCCTATACTCTGTTGGCCCTCAAACCTTAAGAGACTTCGGCGGGCTGCTGCATGTGGCAATAGCCGCAGCTGTTTCCCTCTGCGCAGCGCCCTGAAGGTCCGGGATGGGGGTGTAAAGCTCTAGAGTTTGAGGGTTTAAGGCTGAAGGTTTAGAGTTTAGGGTTTAAGGTTTAGGGTTCAGTGGTGTATGAAGGGTCCGGTTTAGGGTTTGGGGTTTAGGGGTGTAAAGGGTTCGGTTTCTTCGGTTTAGGGTTCCTTTGAAGGCTCCTTTAAGGGTTGAGGGTGCTTTAAGGGTTCCTTGGAGGGTTGGGAGCCTAAGTACCTACATGTTACATAGTACAAAGTAGGGTGTCTGTAATGGGAATTGCTTTACTGTGGTTTGAGCCAGTATCTTATAGGACCCCTCAGGCCTGCAGTACATTAATTGGGTTGCTCCACCCCAAGCCCTAGGTTCTCAACGCTCAACGCCCCTAAACCCTAAACTTCCTAAACCCTAACACCTAAACCCTAAACTTCCTAAACCCTGATACCTAAACCCTAATACCTAAACCCTCAACTCTAAAACCTCCACTCTAAGCCCCTCCGATGGGACTCCTTGGTGTTCACCCCAGCCTAGCAAGCGAAACGGGTTGAGAGCCCGCACAGCAACGTTTAGGGGGACGCTTTTTGCCAGGATTTAGGGTTGACTGCAAAAAGGGTTTATAGCTAGGTTCCCCAGTAGCCCCTACATAATGAGGGTACCCTTATTCCTACTATTTGGTTTTACTTAGGGAACCCAAAAACAAAAAAAGGGCAAAAGGGTACTACCGGGGAACCCAGATAGTTCCGGATTGAGGGTTTAAAAGGCTCGGCTTGAGGATTTCGGATTTAGGGTTCAGGGTTGAAGATTTCGGGTTTAGGGATCTTGGGGGTTCAGGGTCAAGGTTGAGGATTTACGGTTTAGGGTTTGGGGTTTAGGGTTGAGGTTGAGGATTTCGGTTTAGAGTCTACCTCGACCATAAAAGCATGATACCTTAAACCCTAAACCCTAAACCCTAAACCCCAAAACGCTTCGAGATAACCTATGGCTTGATGCTATGGTTGAGGTCCCGTAATTCAGGGTCCTCCCTGGATCCCTGACTTTGGGGGTTTGGGGGTTTGGGGGTCTGGTTTGTTGGCGATTCGGCAAGTTGGAGAAACACCAAGTACCCTAACCCTGAACACGAAATCCTCCGAGGTTCTGAATCTGAAACCCCGTATCTTATATTCAGTATACTCCTTATTGAAGGCGTTTGGAAGTCCATACCTGGGGATCCAAAAACCTACCGTTTTAAGGGTTCTGCCCTCTAATTAATGGGTCATGACCTGCTATTCTTTGGTAGGGTTTGGGGTAGTTACCCTGAACCTAACCCTAAACCCTAAACCCTATACCCTAAACCCTAAACCCTAAACCCTAAACCTTATACCCGAAACCCTAAACCCTAAACCCTCTCAGCGGGCCTGCGCCGTAGTGCACGCACGGTCTGCAACACAGCTCTGGGTGGCCGACGCTGCCGCAGCTCGGCCAGTCCAAACTGAGCTAAGGATTTCGGGGGTTTAGGGTTTAGGGGTTTAGGGTTGAGGGTGTAGGTTTTAGGGTTTTTGGTTTAGGGTTTAAGGTTTAGGGTGTAGGGTTTAAGGTTGTAATGTAGCCGAAAAGACCTAGCTTGTTCGGGTTCCGTATCATGGTTTATATATATATATATATATATTTTTTTGTAAGGCAGGTCTTTTGGGCCACAGGCAAGGTTTAGGGTTGAATTCTGGCTTTTCTGATCCCCTTTTTGCCTAACCCCTAAACCCTCAACCTACCAAACCCTGCTTGATGGTGGGGCTCCTGAGCCGAAGGGGGTACCGTTACGTTGATTGAGTTCAGACCAGATCGGCGCAAGACCATGTCCTGGAGGAGTGTCACCTGCCACATCAGTGACACCTAAGGCTCCATGTACCCATATAGTAGATACTCAGGCCTTAAAGTACCTATATAGGGAACCCTTTAAGGCCTAAGTATCTACTATACAAGTACATCGAGCCTTTGGGATATTGGTGCCAAGAGGGAGGACCTGTGTACATAGTCGTGAGCATGCACTGGTCAGGACCCTCAGTGAGGCACCGTTAGCAGGAGATGCCAGCTTCTTGTACCTCGTTGCCGCCTTGATAATCTCATCTGCCTCTTTAGCCACGATTCCACGATGGTGTCTGATCTCCTCTTTGGTGAGAAAAGCACCAAGTGCCCTCCAACCATTCACATTTTCCTCAACAATGCTCCTCCTGGACGTGAGCTGAGAAATGCAGTCAGAGAATGCGTTGAAGTCTGCCGTTCCGCAGATAGACAGTGCTTCCTCGACCCAAGGTGAGCTGAAGAGCTTGCGTGCGCCGGTAACGCCAAGACCATCCTTCAGCCTTTCAAAAACTATATTCCCTGTGCGCTTGGCCCGGATTCTATGTTGGGGTTTTATAAGAACCTACAAAAAAAAGGTAGGTTTAGGCAGGTTAAGGTAAACCCGAAACCCTTCCTTGACAAAAGCTTAAGGGATGTTAAGGGTTCTGGGTTCTGGTTAAGGAACTTAATTTCTTAGTAAATAACCGAGTTTGCCATTACGATACCCTAAACCCTAAATTAAACCTTAACAAGAGACCAGGGCCTCAAGTTCCACCTGCAAACCCAAACCATGAAGAATGCGGTTTAGGGTTGAGGGTTTGAACCCTCAACCCTAAACCCTCAACTAGGAGCCTTCTCGTTTAGAGTTTAGGGATTAGGGTTTAAGGTTATGGTATCACGGAGCCTCCTGGCTTAGAGTTTAGGGATTACAGTAAGGATCCAGTCCTAGTGTTCACACATTGTCATGAAAGGTATGGCATGCGCGCGCGTGCGACGTCATACATCAGCCGCTTTAGTGGCGGGACTCTGAACATTGCCTCCTCAACAGCTGCTCGCCTCTGCTGCCAGTGCGGCAGTCGCACCACATTGCTGAACTCGTGGTCCCCTTGCAGGGACCAAATGATGCTTCTCCCAAAGGCTCCATGTACCCATATAGTAGAAACTTAGGCCTTAAAGTACCTATATAGGGACCCCTTTAAGGCTTAAGTATCTACTATATGGGCACATGGAGCCTTAGGGTCTGTGGTGGCCAGGAGTCAGAGGGTGGCCTTTCAGCTTCTCGAACACCGAACCCTTGCTCAAGGGTTCGCCGTCAAGCCCTCGCTTGGGGTGGTATTCCTTTGCGAGGGCATGGAAGCTCCACGCCAGCCATTTCATGATGGCAGGCCAGGTGCTCACTGAGGTCGCCACTTTAGGGAACATTGCCATCAGGAAGTGCTTCATCAGACTATCGGAGAACAGAGGAGACTTCCGAACGACCAGACCATAAGGCTGTCTCTGGTGTGGTACTCCACACGGGTACTGCTGCACTCCGACACACTGGCTCGTCGTCACTTTCACGTACTCGAATGTGAGCACCCACCTTGCCCGCTGCTGCGAAGGCGTCGAACACTGGTACACCGATGGGGTCCCGGATGTGGTGCTTGGTCCAATGGTGGGATGTCTTGGGGTGAAATGGACCCATGGGCCGCCTTCGGCCCTCAACCCTATTTGGGGTATTTCCCGGCAAACGAATCGGCAACTGCAACCAGAAAGAGTAGGGTCAGAGTGTAGCAAACTGCTCCACGGAATCTGAAGGACACACGCCAACCTAAACCCTAAACCCTAAACCCTAAACCCTAAACCCTAAACCCTGCACCCTAGAAAACGTAAACCCCACACCTTAAGCATGGTATCATCTCCTAATGCCATCTACGTACTTCTGAGATGGTCGGAACTAAACCTCTTCAAAGTCAACCCTGCAAAGTCGTAGGGCTTGGGGCTTAGGGTTTAGGGTTCAGGGTTGAGGGCTCAGGGCTTTAGAGGTGTAGGGTTCAGGGTTACGGCCCTTAACCTTGAACTCTGAACTAACCAAAAACCCCAAACCAACCAAACAAACCCCAAAGACCTGCACCCTAAACCCTGAACCCAAGGAAACCTTAAAAACCCTTAGCGGAACCCTTGAAGAAACGCTTAAAGGAACCCTCAAAGGAACCCTTACAGGAATCCTTACAGTCCCCAAAACCCTAAACCCTAATCCTTAAAGGGAACCTTACAGGAACCCTTAAAGGAAAACTTAAAGGACCCTTAAAGGAACCCTTACAGGCTAGGAACCCTTAAAGCAACCCTTGTCCCCAAAAGCCTACACCCTCTTTCTACTTACACCGATCTGCCTCGGAGGCGGGAAGACTTCTTCAGTGGCCTGGCAGGCGACGCTTCCAGAGCTTCTTAAAGCTCACATAAGCATATATATATATATTATATTTATTTGTTTATTGCTTGTATTCTTTATTTTTATTTATATGTATCTATATTTTTCAAATATTTATCCACTTATTTCTATTTGTTTACTTATGTACTTGTTTATTCAAGCTCATATACACATAACTCAATATATACACGCTTAGGGCGTAGGGTTTAGGGTTTAGGAGTTAGCGCAGGCATATGTATGTATGTATATATATATATACACACATAGGGAGAGAGAGAGTGTGTGTGTGAGAGAGAGAGTTGTATATTTATATATATACACATATATATATATATATATATGTACATAAATATACTTACAGGATGTTTGGGGTCTCGGGGCTCAGGCGATTAGGGCTGGGGCTAAGTCCAACTATTAAGAGATTATAATGGGGCTAGGGTTTACGGTTTAGGGTTTAGGTTTTAATGGGATGCAGCGCTCGAGTTGAACTCGCGGGGGTTTACAGAGGTTCTTATGGGTTTTCAGGGCGGTTATCAGATTTCATGAAATCCTTAGAACAGGTTTGAAGGGTATCATGTAGCATGGCTCTGTAAGAGCCACAAAGGGGCCAGCTTCACAAGGTGAGATGCTCAAGTAAGCGTCATGAACATGAGCATTCCCTGAGGGCTCCATGTACCCAAATAATAATAATAAATACTTTGGCCTGAAGGTAGACCCTATATAGGTGCTTTGGGGCCAAAGTATATACTAGTTGGATACATGGGGTTACATGCTAAACCTAAACCCTCAACCCTAAACCCATGAGCATTGCAGAAATCTGTGTCGTCACGGGTCCAAATGCTGTCAGGAACTCGCCAGTAAAACGGTGCTCGGGGAAGCTTGTCTTCAGAGTCAAGGGTTTGAGGGTTTCAGAGTTTAGGGGTTGTAGGGTTTAGGGTTTTAGGGTTTAAGGGTTTAGACTTTAGGGCTTGCTCCAGGCCATAAAGGCCACTCTGCATTCCGTGGGTACGCATGCACACCAGCGCTCCGTCCGGCTTTCAGCTTCGACAGTACGAAACAAGCTCGCGTCGCAGAGATACGGCTGTTCCTGCTAGCTGCTACGGTTGATGATATAAATCCTGCAATAGCCATAATAAGGACTATTCCATATATTTCCATACTTTCGGGTCCTTAAGGTAATGCAGGATTTAGATGACCAACACTAGCGATGAGCTTGCCGGCAAGATCGTCAAACACCCAGTCAGCAGGCAGCAGGAGAAGCTCTTGTCTTCACCCTCTGGGGCTTTGGTGGTTCAGGGTTTAGGGTTTAGGGCTTTGGTGGTGCAGGGTTTGGGGTTTAGGGTTTAGGGTTTGGTGGTTCAGGGTTTGGGGTTTAGGGTTTAGGGTTTGGTGGTGCAGGGTGTTGGGTTTAAGGCTTAGGGCTTTGGCGGTTCAGGGTTTGGGGTTTAGGGCTTTGGTGGTTTAGGGTTTAGGGTTTAGGGCTTTGGTGGTTCAGGGTTTTGGGTTTAGGGCTTCGGTGGTTCAGGGTTTAGGGTTGAACTTAGCCCTAAGGGTACAAGTCCCTAACAACCACAAATACTCTCCAAAGTAGTAACCTAATTTACGATCCTACAACGAAGGATCTGATTCTTGGGTCCTTTGGACCCTAAACCCTGAAAGCCCCTTACACCTTTGGACCCTTAGGGTAGGGAGAACCATCTTCCCTAAACCCTAAACCCTAAACCCTAAACCCTAAACCCTAAACCCTAAATCCTAAACCCTAAACCCTAAACCCTAAACCGCTTCAGACATGGAGCCTAGACACTTCCAGAAAGACCTGGCGGACAGTAGCCGCTCCAGTTTGGGCAGTACTGCCCTGTAGGGTTTAGGATTTAGTAGGGACCTTTGACCTACTTCGAGAGGGCTACAGATCAGGGTCCACAACCAATCCCAACCCAACAACAACACTGCTTCGGCATAAGGACCCCTGTATAAGGGTTACTACCATAGAGCGCGCAGATATGTGTAGGGTTCTCATTGGGGACATGTTGTTAATACCGGTGCCGTAGAATTTGGGGTATCGAACCCTAAGGCTCCATGTACCTTTATAGTAGACACTTGGGGCCTTAAAGTACCTATACAGGGACCCCTTTAAGGCTTAAGTATCTACTAGAAAGGTACATGGAGCATTTGGGGAAAAAGGGGCCCTACTTTACAGAACTACCCAGAGACTGCCAAGATGGCTGGCTCCTAACCCCAAGGCTCCATGTACCCATATAGTAGATACTTCGGCCTTAAAGTACCTATATAGGGACCCCTTTAAGGCTTAAGTAACTACTATATGGGCACATGGAGCCTTAGGGTAAACCCTAGAGGAAGAATGGTCTTTCGAAGTTCACGGTTGGCAGTGCGAAAGACGCAAGCCTAGTGTAAGCCCGATATCAAAAAAATGCATACCCAAAGGCTCCATGTACCTTTATAGTAGATACTTAGGCCTTAAAGGGGTCCCTATGTAGGTACTTTGAGGCCTAAGTATCTACTATATAGGTACATGGAGCCTTAGGGATATATAGCCCGATTTCAAACCCCACCGACAAAAACAAAATACCCTAACTATACAAGCGGAGCTATTACTGTCGCCAACCCTCTTCAGAAAAAGACAAACTCTGAAACCCTTCAGCCCTAAATCCTAAACCCC
>CAJNDV010037409.1:2200-19610 GCA_905221635.1 Symbiodinium sp. CCMP2456 | reverse complement strand
GGCTTCTTGAAGGCCGAGATGGCCGAGAGATTCTTGAGTGTATGCAGCCCTCGCAGACCCCCGATACTCGGTGAAAGAAAGAAGTCCTCGTTTGCGAATATAGATAGTTGATTGAGGAATCTTTTATAGTTTTATAGGATCTCTAAGAGATCAACATATGACTGCTTTTCAACATATCATTTATATTATGTTTCAGAATGGGGAAATATGTTTACCCCGATTATGTCAGGGAACACATCGTTCGAGCTCGAAAACCCCCAGCACCAGAAAGAAAGGAGCGTGAGGAAAACTGTTGGGTAGGCGACTTGACCAAGAACGGGGCCAAGGAAGTGCTGAACCTCCACGGGCGCAAGGAAAAAACGGACGTGGTCCCCGGGGTCCTGTCGTGTTCTGTCCCCCGGCCTGCCCCAACCTCGAAACACTGCCAACCGGCGGCGGCGAGCACAACCACGACCCGACGACGACGACGTGTAACATCCACATCCCCAGACTCAGGTCGGCGATGCTGGCGGCAGGGTGGCTGAGCACGACGACGGGTGAGGATAGAGGCGGAGATGTTGATCAACGACGACAACGGCGGCGACGGGTGGCGGACGACGGTGACGGGCGACCGATAGCGGCGAGCATGACCGACAGTGAGATGACGACGGAGACGACGACCCCATGCACGCGGACGACCACAACTGCAGCGCGACGCGTAACCGAGAGTTTTGACGAAGATGACGGCGAAGGCAGCGATGACCGTGGGGTGCAACGAAGGGCCGGCGACAACGACTGCGGCGACACGACGGTGCGGCGACGACACGACTGCGACCACGACGACGTGGCGGGCGGGGGGTGTCGCGACGACTGCGGCGGGGACGTAGTGGAGACGACGACACCATCCAGTCGCGATACCCAGAGACACGTCCAGAGCCGTGTTACCCCAAATGCTACCCCAGAGCCTCCATGTTGCCCCAAAGCCGCGTTACCCCAAATGTTCCCCCAGAGCCGCTTTACCCCAAATGTTACCCCAAATGCTACGCTAGAGCCGTGTTGGCCCAAATGTCACCCTAGAGCCGTGTTACCCCAAATGTAACCCAGAGCCGTGTTGCAAATGTTATCGCAAAGCCAAACAACAGCGTGGAGACGACGGCGACGGCTCGGACGGTGGCGGCTCACCAGGTCCTGCATGTTGGCGGGCGATGCGGGACGCAGGGCGGCGACGATGCGACGACGACGACGGCGGCGATGATGACGAATTAAGCGGCGATGACGGCTGCGGCGATGACGGTGCTGCGCTGGGCTGCGCCGTCGCCGAAGGGGTGGCGATGACGACTTGGGCGACGACGGCGGTATGCCGGCACCGAAGGGTGGCGACGACGACTGGAACGACGCACCGGGATGCACCAAAGATCGGCGCGGCGACGACGAAGGTGCACCGAGGCGCACCGAAGAGCGACGCGACGGCCCGATGACGGCGCGATGAAACGATGACGGCGCGGAGACCAGGCGGCGGGGCGGCGACGACGCGGGAAACGCGGTGGCGACGACGGCGCTATGACACGACAGCTCGACGGCGACTCGTCGACAACGTGACGATGGCGACGACGAGGCGACGAGGCGGCGGCAAGGTGAGGATGGGTGAGGACGGAGGTGAGGATGGAGGTGAGGATGAGGGTGAGGATAGACGGCGGCGACGATGCAGGCGCGACCCGGCACGACGCGGGGACGACGACGACGCGCGGGCGTGGCAGCGACAAGCAGGGGCGGCGGCGCGGCGACGATGCGGCGACAACGGGCAGGAACGATGAAGCGACGACGTGACGACGCGACGACGACGCCGGCGAATCGCTGCAGCCCCCAGGTGTCCTCACAGAAGCTGCAGTGCCAAGGTGCCCTCACAGTCGCTGCAGCCTGCAGGTGCCGCTACAGCCCCCAGGTGCCCTCACAGAAGCTGCAGAAAAGCTGCAGTGCCCAGGTGCCCTCAGCCTTCAGGCGCCCTCACAGTCCCTGCAGCCGCCTTCCCTCACAGATCTCACAGGCCTCACTGTTCCCCCTCACTCCTGACCCCAGAGGAGGGGTGAGGATAGTGGTATAAAGGACCGAGGGTTCACCGGGCCGGGTTCACCGGGAGGAGGCGACGACGACGCGGCAACGACGACGACGCGACGTGTTCGCAGCCCGTGGCGGGTGAACCGATGCTCGCGATCCTCAATCCTCACTCCGATCCCCATCCTGCTTTCCAAAGAACCGCCCCAGCAATCCTCACTTCGATCCTCACTCGAATGCTCACTCCGATCCTCACCCTTTCCGAAGAACCGCCCCAGCAGTCTTCACTCCAGGTGCCCCTCGCTGCAGTGCCCCAGGAATAGAGGACGACGCGGCGACGACGATGCGGCAACGCGAGGCGACGACGGCGACGGCGACACGACGCGGCAACGACGAGGCGACGCGACGACGGCGAGACGGCGACGACGAAGACGAACCAGAGCGGTGAACCGGGTGCGGCCGCATCACCCCAGAGCCGCGCACGCCGAATGTCACCCCAAATTTTACCCCAGAGCCGCGTTACCGCAAATGTTGCCCCAGAGCCACGTTACCCCAAATTACCCAAGAGCCACCCCCAATGTTACCCCAGAGCCGCGTTGCCCCAAATGTTACCCCCGCCGCGTTACCCAAAATGTTTCCCCAGAGCCGCCCCCAATGTTACCCCAGAGCCGCGTTGCCCCAAATGGTACCCCAGAGTCGCGTTGTCCCAAATGTTACGCCAGAGTCCGCCTCCGAGAGAGCTGTTCCCCGTGGCCATCCGAGGGTGTCGTGGATTCACAACAACTCACAGGACGCCCAGTTCCCGCAGAGCCGCGTTACCCCCCAATGTTACCCCAGAGCCGGCGTGGAGACGAGCGACGACGACGACGCGACGACGCAGCCGAGCGCTGATGAGCCGGAGGGTGAGGATACCGGTGAGGATAGGGCAGGGATGACGACGACGCAGCGACGACCGGCGCTGGTGGTGTGAGCCGGGCGGTAAGGATAGCGGTGAGGTGAGGATAGGTGAGGAAAGGCGGGGAGGGACGACACGACGACCGGCGCTGGTGGTGTGAGCCGCGCGGTGAGGATACCGGTGAGGTACCGGTGAGGATAGAGGAGGGATGACGACGACGCAGCGACGACCGGCGCTGGTAGTGTGAGCCGGGCGGTGAGGATAGCGGTGAGGTGAGGATAGGTGAGGAAAGGCGGACACGACGACCGGCGCTGGTGGTGTGAGCCGCGCGGTGAGGATACCGATGAGGATACTGGTGAGGATGGCGGGGAGGGATGGCGACGACGCAGCGACGACCGGCGCTGATGGTGTGAGGGTAGCGGTGAGGATAGCGGTGAGGTGAGGATAGGTGAGGATAGGCGGGGAGGGACGACGAGCGCACGACGACCGTGAGGGTAGCGGTGAGGATAGCGGCGGTGAGGTGAGGATAGGTGAGGATAGGCCTGGACGCTGGAGTGCAGAGGCCGTTCAGTTTGTCCGTGTTTTGTCCCGCTGCCGAGCGCGGTCCGGGCCTCCCCACCTGTGGGCCAGCACCGCAGCGTGGGTGCAGCGATGGTCCGGGCTACTTGCTTTCGCAGCCGCCAGGTCCTTTGCAGCCTCGCTGTTGTCGCTGTCGCTGCCCCTTCATGGCGCCGCCAACGTCGATGGCCCCCTCCCCGGCCTGAGCGACATGCTCGCCAAGCACCGACTCAACCACCCGCCGCAGGCCAAACGCCGCATCGAGGTCATAGGGTTCCAAAATGTTCCAGAGAAGTCGCTCCCACAAGCGTTAATTTCCTGGCGCGTCACCGAGCCGCTGCCGCCATCACTGCCTGGCAGCGCGCTGGTCGGGGCTCATCGCGGTCGCCGCGCATCGCGCTTTCGCTGCCTCCCTGCTTGAGTTGCCTCCCGCTGACCTTGATGACGGACCGGGGCCAGAGCTGCACGAGCTGCTCGCAGAGGCGCGCTAACACCCACCTACCCCGGTAGTGCGCCGGTTTCACAGGGACCTTTCGTACCTCGCGGTCGGAAAAAGGCGTGTGAGGAAAAACACATTGGCGGCCGCCTCAAGCCTCAAGCTTTCGTGCGCTGCGATGTCAATGATGTGGGTCTAGAGCGGTTGCTTCGGAAATCGAGTGTCTACTTGGGCAACACGGCGAATGTTATGACTTTTGTTTCCTTGCAAATTTCCCATTCCTTCGAGCTTCGCTCTTGGCACGCCGATTCACGAGCCCGAAAATTGTGGACGGAACGGCCCAGGTTGCTCGTCAAGGCGGATCTCGACCGGCTCAAGGGTGCCAATCTTCGCCAGAAGCTTTCGCAGACCGAGCAATGCCGAGCAAATCTTGGCTCACGGGTAGCAGGTCTATGTGGACTCCGGGAAGACGATGGTCGTTCAACGAGCCTGGTGTTGCCCTATAAAGCAAATTCGAGGCCTTGTCAAATTTGTCAATTGTATCCCGTCGAGAGCGGCATTTTTTCCACATCAAATAGAACCCTGTGGCCGGTAGGCTTGTGTTGGTCACGGCTCAAGCGCTTACAAGGTCCGGACATCTGCCGTGCACCGCCGTCTAGCGGCTGACGCCGGGCAATCGTGCTTCAGTGGTGATTGCGGCAATCTTCCCTGCCCTGTGAGGGCGCCGTTTCGCGTTCTCATCCACGCAGTGCCCGAATATTGTTGGAGTACTCATGGAGTCCGCTCTTTGGAGGACCAGGAGACTTGGTCAGAAAATGAAACGCTGCTGCTAAGTACAAACTTGTATAGTTTTACTGCACAAAGGTCAACTACAGCATCAATCCCAGCATTCAAAAGCCTGCAGAATATTCCTGGAAAACCCATCCGCAGATCCTGCAAGGCCTACTCACTTGCATGTGCAGAGCAGTTCTTACCCGGATGATTATCCCACACAATATGCGAATTGCAAATATCCCGGGGGGTTCCCAACCCAGAGTAACTTTTGGAGTGCCGCAGAAAACCTAACATCCCCACAATCTACCGCACAGCTTCCGTTGAGTGCCCATCCCCGGAGTGTAACCTGTGCCTCCCACAAAAAGCCCACAGTGCCGCACACCCCCAGACTATCGCTCAGAGCATCCTCACCGCAACACTACCCCAACAGTACGTATAACCGGAACATGGCATCGTGTGCACGGTGTCGGATTGCATGTCATGCAAGACAACACGAAACCAGACATCAAAAGTATCGGAGGGAGAGCACCGCGGAGCGTTGTTGAGCCATCATTGCGCCATGCGGGCTCACCGATGCACCTGTGGCGCGGCGCAGCATCGACGAGTCGCCGTGCACCCAAACAAATGTTCCGCACAGCATTTGTGCGGAGGCTGAGGCATCTCGCGTGGACGGCCCATGTGCGAGGAAGGAGGCGGCGCGCGGCAGGCTTGGCGTTTCGAGCCTTGCGGCAGTTGCGAGTGCTAGGGACCGGGAGAGAAGGCGATCCATTGATGGAGGCTGGCCTGTGGCATGTGCTGGGTGTTGGCTGTGGTAACTTGCCGCGGATGCTACGGCGAAGCCTGCGAACCATCAAGAAAGCAATAGCAGCAGGCACAATGCGAGCAGCGCCACTCCGGAGGATGGAGGCAGAGTCTTTGCTCAGGCTGCGGGACTACAGTGCAGCATTCGAGGCTTTCACGAAGGTTGCACGTTTCGCTTCGGAGGAGGATCTTCACGTGGCACCTTTTCGCTTGCGTCACGATGTGCTGCTATTGGAGCGCTTGGTCGCAGCTGGCCGCATCAGTGCAGCTGTTGGTCATCCGGCGGCTCAGCAGCTTCGTCAAGCGCTCACTTCGCTGGGCGAGGAGTGCATGCAAGGCCAGCTGTGGTGGGCTCGTGTCACCGACTTGCCCATCGAAGTGCAAGAGTCTCTCCGAAGTGCGCTTTACGACCGGCTTGAGTGTGTGTGTCCAACTCCTCGCCAAGAAATCTATTGGGAAGATAAGGACCCGCTGAACTCGGAGATAGACTGGGATGCCCTTGAGGAGGACTTTCTGGACAACGGCCTGATCGTTGTCGATGAATTCTTCTGTGCCGAAGCTCTTCAGGAGCTGTGGAGGTACTCTATGGAGGCAACTTGTTTTCGCTCCCTCCGTCCTGGCTATCTGGGAGCCTTTCCTTGGGATGGCTGTGTTCACCCCTTGCTGCGCTGTGCTGCGGAAAGATTGGAGGAGCGACTGCCGCGCATCCTACATCGCAGACCTCTTGCCAGGTGGTGGCTGTTCAAGTACCTTGACCCCAGGTCGTCCGGCATCGGAGTTCATGCCGATGAAGCGGCGGTGAACTTCAACATCTGGCTTACGCCAACAAGTGCCTGCAGAAGAGGTGGTGGCATGGAGATCTACAGGAGCGTTCCAGGACAGGGAACGTGGACCGCCGACTTCAACTCCGTGCGTAGCGACGCAGGTCAGGAAGAAGCTTTTCGTGCCGCCATGAAAAGCGGCGGAGTTGACTATGTTGCATACAGGCAAAACCGTGCCTGCGTATTCGTTTCCGATCGGTTTCATGCGTCAGAGCCTTTCGAGTTCCCAGATGTTGAAAACCCTAGAGTGAATCTGACACTCCTTTTTGGTGATCGGCATGAAGTTCAGCGGACTCGGAGGTCTTCCAGTTCGTTTCTTGTCGGTCGATCCGGTGCTTCGGCAAGCCCCCGGCGCACAAGCTAGTGATCTTAGATGCAAAGCAAGCCTGCTGCGAACGATCAACTTGCCCACGGCCGCACACCTTCGCAGAGCTAGCAAGCAAGCTCGCCGACGACGTTGTGGAGACAAGGCCCAGGCAGCTACATCGCTTGACTGGGGCTCATTCCCTCGGGTCTCACTGGTCATTGCCTGCCTACCGGCTGAAGCAGATCGTGAACCGGATGGTCAGTTGCGGCCAGCATCGAGGAATCGGCTCCGTGTGTGAAAAATTCAAACAGTATCCTCCAGAGCATTCTCGGAGTGCCCACATTCACAGTGTCCCATAATACTAAACTGCATGTGATTCGCTCGATGCGTCCTGCTGTACTCAATCTTGGGGGCTTCGCTCACCAGCTAACGCGTTTGCGTTATCCTTCTTCTTTCAGGGGTGCGGATGTTCGAAATAAATCTGCTGCTTCGTGATTCTGCAGGGCAGCAACGGGCTTTCAAGGTGCCGCCCGCGCAGTGAAGGAGTGTGGCCTCAGTAAGCAAACCGAAGGGTTCACACGCACATGCTTTCAGGATGACTTTCTGACGTGCATGATCGCTTTGGATGGAACGCGTTGACCCGAAGGTTTTGGCAGTACCAGTAGTTATGGAGGGACGGAGGGCCTCCGACAGGTGTTGCTGTCTCGAGAAGGGAGGGGTTGGGCGGGAGCATAGCTGCTCGGTAGTCCTCTCTTTGCCATGGCGTCATGTTGGCATCTCTGGTAAAATTGTCAGTGGAAGAGATTTCTTGGGATGGCCCTCCTGGCATCTCGTGGGCTAAGCTGTTGTACAGGTTGCGGGCCACCGGACATCAGATGGACAAATACATGCAAGAATCTTTATGGAAGGAGATCAGCAGCAAGAGGACGCCAATCCTCATCCGGGGGGACAGACACCACGAGCTCCCTGCTGAGGCGGAAACGGAAGATTCCGATGACCGCGACTGCTCACATCCTCGGAGTTCTCGCAACAGGGGGAAGTTGGTCTTAGATGTTTCCGATGCTGTTCGGTGGCATTGTTTGAGGTTGGATGCTCATCCTGACATTGCTGAAAACGAGTTGTCAATAAGATCTTTGCAGCTTGTCGCACAGCGCCGCTGGAAAGGTTGTTCCGCTTCTGTATTGTCGTCAGAGTTGAACGTCACCTCCTGCAATTTGTTTTATCTGCTCGAAGGACTGAGGTTGGCGGGTTTGTTGGTGGGCGTTTTGACGCTCCCTTCCAAGGCGACGGCAGCAGATGCACATGGCAACCTGTTCTATTTCTCCCGCTTTTTCGATCCAGAATCAGCGGAACAGAGGGAGGTGCAGGTCCTGCTCAAAACATCTGCGAGCGCTTTGAAGAACAAGATCTTAGCGACCTTGAATGCCACGGACTCCAAGGTAGCTTTTGAAGGGGGCTTGCGGTCTGTGCTGGCGCAAGTGCTGGACGAATCAGCCCTGAAGCCAGACATCTCGCGTCGAGCTGCAGGTCGCATTTACCAGCGCCTGAGGTCAGAACTTATGGCAAGCGGCAAGGTGGAGTGTGTTCGTGCTTGGGATGCTGGCAGCAAGACATATAGAGATGCTCTTTGCATCCCGGGGCATGTCCCAAAGCAGCCCGTGCTGGCCATTGAAGACATCTCTGACAAAAACTCGGGAACCCGAGACGTGGTGCCATCTGAGGAAGTCCGAAGAGTCGCAGATCCGCTCCCCGAAAGTTTCGTGCATGCACAGGTGATTACGGCTTGTGTGCGTTCTGCTGAAAGGTCTGCATCCCAACAAACTGAAGATTTGATTCGTTGTTGTAGCAGGTTTGGCCGCGGCATAACAAGTCCAGACATTGCCAGCTTGCTAGGAATTCGCCGGAAGCAAACGGAGCGCATTTTGAATACACTGGTGAAGAAGAAGCGCGCGACTCGAGTCTTTGAGAGCGATGGGAAAGCACATTTCAATCGTTACTTCGATTCACCAGCCACTTGCATGGGTGCATACAGTGTCCCGCAGTCGAGTGGGAAGCATGGGTTGAAGCTGCAGGATGGACGTGCCAGCAAAGCCCTAAAGACCGTATCCGCAGGACGCGTGGACGCCACATTTGTCCGGCGTATTCAGCGCACCAGTGAGCTCTTGGAAGAAACCGGCATGCTCACCACCACCGACCTGAAGAAAGCAGGTTTTCAGGATGATGTGTTGGGTTGCATGGACAACAAAACGCCGACGAAGATTTTCAAGGCTCTGGCATCTACCGAAGAACGAGTCGGTCTGGTGATGAATGCTGCAGATCAGCTTGAATTGGCATTTTGGAAGCCCACTCACACAGAAAGCTCCGCACGTCAGGTGGCTGCAGACAATGCCGAGATTCGGCGGGAGAATCGCTTTCAGAAGATCCGGCGACCCGAGAACGATAAAGAAAAAGGGATGAAGCTGCCGAAGAAATCTGTGCCACTGGCGTTGCTCGATCGCCCCTGGTCATCTCCCTACAGCATCACGCAGCTTATGACCCGAAGGGTGCTGCCCGAGGACATCGTAGCGGAGAGAGTGAGCCAGTTGGGCAAGACAGGTGCCGTCGCCTCCGTCCCACGAACTTTGGACCAGAAGGTGCTGCAGCACTACGGATTCAACAGCTCTTTAGTGTCTCGTATTCACTTGCTTCATGGAATGCTGTTACGCCGGCAGGGGTTCGACAAGAGTGCCAGATGGACGCCAGCCAGAATCGTGGACGAGATGGATCTTCATATTTTCTTACAAGTTATCGGCTGCGGCTTATATGATCCAGATCTCGACAAGCTTCTGGCGACTGGATCCAACCCTCTTGTTTGCGAGGCAAGCTCGGAAGGGCCTCGGAAACGTGTGGAATGACAGCCACACACATACATACATTGACATATGTATCATGTACTTATACATATATATATATATATACACATACACATATATTTATATATACATATACGTATGTATGTATGTATGTATGTATGTATGTATGTATGTACGTATGTGTGTGTGCGCGCGTGCATGTGAAACGTTATGTGATAAGTCTGATATGTAATGTAAAATATAATATAATGTGCTTTACTGGCATACGCATAGACATAGACATAGACACAGACACGTACCTGTAGATGGGAGGGCGTGAGTGAGTACTTGCATACATAATATACGGCAGAATAAACATTTTATGAGACATGCTTCGTGTATGTGGTTATGAATATCAACACGAACACATACAAATATAAGCAGATGATTGTGGAATAGATAAGTGAGTAAATGGAGAAGACAAAACCCGACACACTCGTATGTATGTGCATATGTAGTTATGTATGTAGTTATGTATGTATGTATGTATGTATGTATGTATGCACGTATGCACGTATGTATGTATGTATGTATGTATGTATGTATGTATGTATGTATGTATGTATATGTGTGTCCATGAATGTATGTTAGTTGTGTATGTAACGTATGTAACTTATGGAATGTATGTAATGTATGTAATGCATGTAATGCATGTAGCGGATGTAACGGATGTAAGGGACGTCATGTACGTAATGTACGTAATTTAAGTAATGTAGGAATGTATGAAAGTATACACATATGTATACTTATGCATATACATATACATATGCACATGCATATGCATATACATTTACAGATACATATATGTATGTACATATCTATATGCATATGTATATATAGTTTCGGAGCAGCCTGTTTCGGGCCAGTTCGGGGGAGATGTGGAGTGGAAATTAAGCGTTTGCTTGACAGGTGCCGGCAAACATCAGAAAGCAACTCCTCGGACCAACCACCTGCACGGGGGCATCAAGGACGACACAGACCATCCGCCGTGTCATGGTATACCTTGTGAAGATGAATCTTGTGACGATGGCCGATGATTCAACATCTGGGCTCGCCGGAGACACCATCCACTTAGTCTACGAGGTGGCCGAGTGGTAGGATTAGCACCGCACATGAGAGCTAGCGAAGTTAGAAGAGTCGATGAGCTGCGAGCAGCCACCCTTTCCTCGACCCCAGGTGAACCGGTATGCGCACGTGGACAGTTTCACCGCAGACCTTGAAGCAGACCCACCCCGGCGACTTGCCAGCTTCGACCTTGCGGAGCCTGGTTCTGTCGATGCATATTGGGAGAAGACCAAGCAGCTTGTGAAGGAGTGGTGCGACAAAGTTCTGGGCGGAGCGAGAGGTGCAAGAGACGACGGAAGCTCCAGCCAAGATGAGAAGAGGCCCCGGCAGACTGCACCCAACATTCCCACCCCTGCGAATGCTCCGCTTCCAGAGCTCTTCCGCCGCAAGAACTGGAAGAGCTATCCATGGCTGAGTCCACATCAGCGGGCTGCCCTCAACAAATTCTACGGTGACCTTTGCAGCTCGGCTTCACCCAGGAGACCGCGAGGTTCGGAGTCGCTCCTTTCTGAGGTGCAAGATGTGAGGATTGTTACGCCCAGATCTGCCGAAGTAACTGCCCTCAGCCGCCGAATCATGGTGCCACCGGAGAGGGTCGTGAAGTACTGCCGACAGCTGGCTGAGGTTGCTGGGCCTCCCTCTGGAGCCAGGGTGGAGTTCTCCCCGCTCTACGCTGTGCGGTACAAATGTCACAAATGTGGCCACCTGTGCTTCCTCAAGACGGCCATCGAGGACCATTATCTGAAGGTTCATTCTCTGCCTTTGCCTACAGACGAGAGCCTTTTCTGCGAGCCAGATTTTTATGCACGGCGGCTGGAGCAGGCCAAGCCACCCAGGAACCCCGGCATAAAGCGGTTGCGGAAAGTGTTGCCAAGCAAGTCCAACAAGCTCCACTTGGACATGGGGGAAATCCGAGAGGCTGAGGAGGTGGAAGACGAGATGGAAGACGCAGAGTGGCTGCAGCTTTTGGCCACTGCTGAGTCCTTGGTTCTTTTGGAGCAACATGCCAAAGGCTTGCCGTTAACGCAGCGTCCGGTTGGCCCTTCTCATACTAGCCCGTCGGTCACATGGCCCATGCTCGCCCGCCTTGCGGGGTTTTCGGAAGCATACTGCCAAAAACGCATCAGGGAGCTCCTGCAATGCGACCCCAAGAACCAACGCTTGGTCAGTACCTTGCGATCCGAGGAAGTTCAGAGCGAGCGCTCCGCCACTGCACAAAGTGCTGCAGGGAGATCCGTCTCAAAGTGCCTGCTGCTCTCGCCCTACGAGACATTCATGTCCTGGTGGAAAGTTGAGTTCTTACCTGCCGATGTCCGACGACTTGCCGATTCTGTTCTGAGGCAGTGGCAGGTTGCGTCTTTGGTCAGCAAGTATAAGCCGCGCAACAAAGGAAGGCGGCTTCCAGACAACGTGCATCCGAGTTTTACGTTGACCTATGCTTGCAAAGTCAGGATGTTTGGCAGAGGTGGGGATTTCATTCGCTTGCAAGAAGCACTTGGGACACTTTCATCGACCCGTCCTGAAGCCTTGCAGGGCTACCGGAGCTTCGCGCCAGAGTCATCTGAAGGGACGCACCTGCTGGTGCTTTCAGATGCTGTGGCGTCCAACCGGGCGACACTGAGGGCGGTGTGGGCTGATTCAGATTTCTACAGTCAGGCAATGGGAAGGAGGCCTCCCTGGCAGAGTTCTCACGAAGAGGAGGACGAAGAGGAGGAGCCGCAGGAGCCCGAAGATGAGAAAACTGGCTCCAGGGCTCCAACGGGCATCCAGTCCCATCTGCAACTGACAAGTGACGAGCCGACACTGCAGTCG
The DNA here is from genome assembly GCA_905221635.1 of Symbiodinium sp. CCMP2456. Taxonomy (NCBI): domain Eukaryota; class Dinophyceae; order Suessiales; family Symbiodiniaceae; genus Symbiodinium; species Symbiodinium sp. CCMP2456. Next base: position 7,219 of record CAJNDV010037409.1, on the reverse strand, counting down.
ATTCGAGTGGCTCTCGCAGCACCCCGGAAGCCAGAAAGCTTCCTGAAGTGGCTCCTGGTCCCCGACGAAGAGCTTCCCAACATGCTACCTGCCCCCGTGGAGCCGGTGGATCCCATGCGTTGCTTCTGCGAAACCAAGGACGCAGAGGCCGAGAACCGGCAAGAGGATTCCGAGGAGGAGGAAGCCCAGGACGATGACATTGGAGGAGATGCGTTGCCCAGCCAGGACCAAGCTGCAACTGATAAAGGGGCTGGTAAAGCTCAACATCCGCCGAGCACTGCCTTGGAACAGGATGAAGGCCAGGAGGTCCTGGAGAAGTCATTCAAAGAGTTTACTTCAATATTCCTGGACATGCCTTCCAGCGCGGAAGCCGGCTTGTGCTCGCGAGAGCAAGATCTCCTGGATGCAGCAGCTTTCGTCTTCAAGACCGTTCATTCCATCTCTTCCGGAGCACCAGAGGAAGGTGACCTGACGGGACTCTTCGTTCTGCCAGGCGCCAGCACCTCTCAGCTCAAGGCTGCGTATCAGGGCTTCCAAGGCCACCAAAAGGGCCGGAAGCGACTGAGGCGCTCACAGCCTACCCCTGTCAGCCTGCCTTTGGCCCTGGCCTGTTTGGAGGAGTTGAGGCTCTTGGTTCCCTTTCCATGCGGCCAGGAGTTTCGAGAGGTCCTCGCTCATGCTGCCGCGCCTTTCTGCGTTTCACAAGAGCCGAGCTCTGAGGAGGCCTCGGCCGCGGCGGAACTTTTCAGCAAGTTCGATTTGGGAAGGCACTGGCTTTGGCCCTACTTGGAACACTGCCCGCTTCCCCGTCTCCGCCAAGCTGCGGCCTGTGTACTGCGAGCCGCCGGCCTCGACAAGTCAGCTGGAACACTACGGGGCAGCTTCCTTCCTTGTCAACTAATGGCTCCATGTGCTTGGGTACATGCTCGGGGATCGCTGAACGTACCAGTTCTTCGCTGCTTGCTGCTCCGGCTTCTCCATCGACTGATGAAGACACCCTTTGCATCTGTTGCTGAGCGGCCTGGCTTTGCTTCAACATCTTCACAACTTAAAAAGCAAAAGATAAAGAATTGAGTCCGACAGGTGGCTTCTAGTCATGCATCTTTTCTGCCCCTGCGTCCGGACCAATCGGATTCCAACCCTAGAACTAGAACCATAGAAACCTCAATGCGAACTCATCACATTGCCTAGCGGGCCCCTCGAAAGGTTGGCCAAGGACTGCGGCGCGCAGGACCGCGGCCTCATCGATGTCTGCGAGCTCTCGTTCCTCCTGGAGTTGGCGGTGAGGGCGAGAGTCGTGGCAACTCGATGGCGTGAGTCAGTAGTAGTAGTAGTAGTAGTAGTAGTAGTAGTAGTAGTAGTTGTTGTTGTAGTAGCAGCAGCAGCAGCAGGAGTAGTAGTAGTAGTAGTAGTAGTAGTAGTAGTAGTAGTCGTAGCAGCAGCAGCAACAAAAAGATTAATAGACATGATAGTAATAGCAACAATGTTACTAGTAATAACACTAGTAGTGTGCTGGCACTCACCAAGTCCATTAGTCCATTGCTTCAAACAGCAATAGTAATAATAGTAATAGTAATAGTAATAATAATAAGAATAAGAAGAATAAGAATACTAATAGTAACAATAATAATAATTTTAAACGCTTCGCGTTGTCCGCCTCGGCCCAGCCGTGCTTGAAGCAAGTGCATTGTGTCGGAAAGCAACAGGTAGGCTTTCTAACGTCAGTGTTTGTTTTCATGATGAGGCTCTGAGCAATAATCCCACGCGAAAGGTGGCACGTTCCCAGCATTATCCTATAGACGCTACTCTGAACATCGTATTACACTTCTCACTACAACCTCCCATATTGCAGGGGAATGGGGAATCAAGCTTTGCAACAAAGTACCCCAAAATTCCCGGGCTTCGGCATCAAGATGTGAGCTAGCCTGTCTTGCTTCGCCCGCCGCAAGAAGAGACGAGGGAAGGCGGACAAGGGAGGGGGGGCGTGGGCGGAAGGTTGCGTGACGGCCAATTTAGTGGGGTGCTCCATGCAAGCCGAGTCTCCGCCGACGTATGTAGGGCTTGCCAACCCGAAGTGGGGAATCGGGGAATCCCTGTGAGAACCTGCATACAAACTTATGCGTGCCTACACAGTGAGAGAGACAGAGAAAGAGAGAGCAGGGAAAAAAGGTTTTCATATGTACATATCCATATAAATATATACATATATACATATATACATATGTACATATATACATATATACATATATACATATATACATATATACACACATATACACACATACATGCATGCATGCATACATACATGCATGCATGTATTCATGTATATATACACATACATACATTCACAGCAACACACGGGTGACAGATATAGATAAAAGTAGTGGTAGGCGTGGCGGTGCAAGGAGTGTTTTGCTATTGGGAGGAAGTACAGAAAGACCCGTCTGCAAATTTGGTTGCAGCATGTCATAGGCCAGCCCTTTTTTAACTATGGCGTCAGCAGGAAATCACGCCCGGATTGGAAGGTCGCCTACAATGAGTCAGGATCTCGACAGATACCACCCAATTCATATCCTCCTGCTTCTGGAACTGAGACACTGACAGCCGATCCGACCGTGGCTGTGATCGCGTGCGTGAAGTGTCCTCGCCGCCTCGTGTGCGCATTGCTTGTCTGCTCCTAGGAGAAGCGCGTGGGCGGCAGCAGTGCGTCCATCGAGGCCGATAGACTGCAGACGTAGCCTGGATAACCTCACTTGCGTGGGATTGGCAGGAGCCTGACCGCTACCGCTGTGTCCTCCTCCGCTGTGGTGCAGCCTGAAGCCCTGAAGGGTCGCTGAGAAGCGCTGGCAGGGAGAAGGCAGAGGTATGGCCTGCTGGCCTGCGAGACTGCACCCTCGGAGCACGACTGCGGCGAGCAGGTGCAAGAAAGCGCGCGTGTGGTCGCAGGAACGTGGCTGACGTTTTCTGACATGGCAGGTAAGGACGACGCGGCCCGGGTCACTTGCAGTTGTGCTTGTTTGGCTTGTAATTCTCGGCCCAAGCAAGTGTCTGTCACAGTCCTGCTTTCGTGACTTTGGCGCCGAGAGGCTGTGCGCAGCGCATGGCCCGGCTTCGGATTGGAAGCGAAGGGTGGCGGAGGCGCAGCCCCCGAAACGTGATTCGGGAAGACCATCGGATTTTCGGGAAGCTTGCGGATTTCCGGCCTTGTCTTAACAAGGACTTTCCTCGTAAATTTAGCTTCATTTCCGTCAACGTTCCTTCGCAGCGCCGCAGCCCGTGAAAGCAGAGACCAGGCCTGAATGCTTGAGTATTTAGGGTGTACTTACAGAGAAAAGATTTTCGTCATGCTTAGGTCTAGGTTATGGTTTGGGTTGGGGTGGCTGGGACGGTGTCGAAGCTTCGGTAGAGAGGTCCGTGTTGTAGATCAGCCTGCACGATGCTGGTCTCGCCGTCAGTCTTAAGAGCTACTGTAGTCGCCTTAAGCGCAAGAGCACCGATGCTACTCTTCATTGGTTTGGTCATTGTAGTATGAAGAATACTATAGAAGACCTGCAGGTCTTCACGAAAATTCATCAGCACGAGCAGTACACATGTGTTCACTTGCTCGAAGTACGTATCACACAGCGCTGAGAAGGGGTGAAGAGAGCCCATCGCAAGTCAGATGTGAGTAGATTTGAGTGGTTCTGAAGATGATGCCAGACCTCATCGCAATGACTGTTGCAAGATCTAAGATTTTGATTCTGTTGATATTCGTGTTGTTGATACGCAGGAGCTGAACGTTTCGAAGCACCCTATGCATATCATTTTGCTTCCTGTGGGACGGAAATGTCATGACGTGGTTTCGGCGTGTATATATCTATCTATCTATCTATCTATCTATCCATCTATCTATCTATCTTGTGATATGTATCCATATGCTGCCGCCCCGACTTGCAGTGAAATAAAGGTACCTTATATCATGCAGGCAGAATTGAGCACCAGGATTTGAAGGCCCAGTGGATGAAATCTATGGCAGCCGTTAGCTCCGTGCGGCAGTAAAGCAAGAAACATCCTCTGTCCATGGTTGCAGGATGTCATAGGCCAGACATCTGGATGGCAAGAACTGCAGGAAATCACACCGGAGAATGGAAGGTCGACTGTAAGAGACAGGATCTCGATAGATACTGCCTAACTCACATCCTCGTGCTTCCGGGTTCAAGATGGTGGCAGAACTTGTGCAACACGTGCCGTTGCAACCGTTGCAGTAGCTGCAGTAGTTGTCTCTGGTCTGTCCCAGGAGAAGTGTGGGGGGAGCAGGGCAGTCGATAGATTGTAGCGAGAGTAGCAGCCTTCAGCGTGTGCCACAAAGGCAAAAAGCAAACCGGAGTGGCTTGCACAATGCCTGAACAACCTCATTTGTGTGGGATTGGCAGGAGCCTGGCTACCGCTGTGTCCTCCTCCGCTGCGGTGCAGCCTGAAGCCTTCAGGGTCCCTCCGGCTGTCCAAAGAATCACGACTGCGGTGTGCAAGAAAGCGCGCGCGTGTTCGCAGGAATGTGGCTGATGTTTTCTGATATGACAGGTAGGCGCGATGCAGCTCGGGGCAGTTGCAGTTGCTGCAGTTCTGTGGCGTTTCATGCTTGTTATTGTTTGGCTTGCAATTCTCGGCTCAAGCAAGAGTCATGTCATAGTCCTGCTTTCATGACGAATCGCCCGCCAGCGCTGGGACATAATATGACCCCAGAGATTGGAGATGTCCTAATTGCAAGACGCTGAATTTCAAGAAGCGCGAGAACTGCCTGTCATGCTCAACGGAAAGACCACCACAGACAAAAGAACAAGTTATGCCAGACTGGCGGACGGGCAAGAAAGACTGCGGGGCCAACGTGAACGCGGACTGGACCTGTCGTTTTTGTGGTGCGTTCAACTTTGGCACCGAGAGGTTTTGCACAGCGTGTGGCCCGGCTTCGGATTGGAAGTCCTAATTTGACACCTGCCGCCCTTAATATAGCACCTGCCCACGACCAGTGGAGACGTTCTT